>CAUYRH010082955.1:0-16508 GCA_963574655.1 Perodicticus potto | reverse complement strand
CATTGGAAGATATTTCAGTATATAGTTGCTAGGCTAACAGTCATTACAAAAATAACCACTTTCTTTGTTGTACTTTGCAGACATTGGTTAGAGTTGTTAAACAACTCTTTTGTTCTTATCTCGAGAGGAAAAGACAGTTTCCAGAAAGTCTTACTTGAAGTGAAGTAAACTGAGTCACGGAGATAGAAAGATGGACCCCACTTTGATGCAATAATTGATAAAATTTATTACACCTGCAGGGGGCTGATACCATAAAGGCATGTAGCCCCGAATGCCCGGTCGGCAATCCTTTTATACTATTTTCTTGCGTGGTCAGCTAAGCAAGTTAGCGCAATACAAAGCCCAATCATAGCAGTTAGGGCAGGGTCGTAGGGTGGAGGTACATATTGGTTCATAAATCACAAGATACATTACAAGTTCATTACTCCATGGGTCATAAGGTACATAGTTCATACATAGTTCTGGGGTACAAGGTAGGGTCACAAGAGTTGGGTAAGTTTCCAAGGAACTCGGGACTTTTCACCAGAGGGTATTGCACCAGGGGCTTTCTGTAGAACATACCCCTCCCTTCCTTCTGTAAGCTTATCTCTTTTCCCAGAATTGAGCTCCTCGGGCCTTGTGGGGGCTGGGGCTAAAACACAAAACACTTCCCCTTTCAAGGGTAAAGAGTTTGTTATGTTCTTTAAATCTATGGGTTGGGGGAGTAGTAACACGGGTAAGGGGCATGGTTATTACAAAATGTAACAAAAAACAGCCAGCCCCTGTAGTCCTAGCTTCTTGGGAGGCTGGGCAAGAGAATTGCTTTAGACCAAGAGTTTGAGGTTGCTGTGAGCTGTGATGCAATTGCATGCTACGGAGGGGAACATAGTGAGACTCTGTCTCAAAAAACAAAAAAACAAAAAAACCCCCAAAACAACAAAAGGGCGGCATCTGCGGCTCAGCGAGTAGGGCGCCGGCCTCATATACCAAAGGTGGCGG
The DNA here is from genome assembly GCA_963574655.1 of Perodicticus potto. Classification (NCBI taxonomy): domain Eukaryota; kingdom Metazoa; phylum Chordata; class Mammalia; order Primates; family Lorisidae; genus Perodicticus; species Perodicticus potto. Next base: position 15,530 of record CAUYRH010082955.1, on the reverse strand, counting down.
GTTCAAATCCGGCCTCCAAGCTGGGCGTTGTGGAGGGCGCCTGTAGTCCCAGCTACTCAGGAGGCTGAGGCAAGAGAATCGCCTAAGCCCAAGACTTGGAGGTTGCTGTGAGCTGTGTGACGCAATGACACTCTGAGGGCGATAAAGTGAGACTCTGTCTCTATAAAAAAAAAAAAGAAAGAAAGAAAGAAAGAAAGAAAATGGGCCGCGCCGGTGGCTCAGTCAGTAAGGCGCCGGCCCCATATACCGAGGGTGGCGGGTTCAAACCCAGCCCCGCCGAATCGCACAACAAAAAAAAGCCGGGCGTTGTGTCGGGCGGCTGTGGTCCCAGCTACTCGGGAGGCTGAGGCAAGAGAATCGCCAGAGCCCAGGAGTCCAGGAGTTGGAGGTTGCTGTGAGCTGTGACACTACCGCCCTCTACCAAAGGCGATAAAGTGAGACTCTGTCTCTTAAAAAAAAAAAAAAAAAAAGGCTTGGAGCCTGTGACTCAAGAGGCTAAGCGCCAGCCACAAACACCTGCGCTGGCGGTCTGAGCTGAGGCAAGCCAAACAACAATGATGGCTGCAACCAAAAAATAGCGGGATATTGTGGCAGGTACTTGGGTGGTGGAGGCAGGAGAGTCGCTTGAGCCCAGGAGTTGGAGTTTGCTGTGAGCTGTGATGCCACAGCACTCTACCCCGGAGGACAGCTTGAGGCTCTGTCTCAAAAAACAAACAGGGGCGGCACCTGTGGCTCAGTCAGGAGGGCGCCAGCCCCATATACCGAGGATGGTGGGTTCAAACCCAGCCCCGGCCGAACTGCAACAAAAAAATAGCCAGGTGTTGTGGCGGATGCCTGTAGTACCATCTACTCAAGAGGCTGAGGCAAGAGAATCACCTAAGCCCAGGAGTTGGAGGTTGCTGTGAGCTGTGATGCCACAGCACTCTACCGAGGGAGATAAAGTGAGACTCTGTCTCTACAAAACAAACAAACAAACAGGTTTTCCTTTAAGGTATAGCACAGTACAATTTCTTTTTTCTCTTTCTTTCTTTTTTGTTTTTTTGAGACAGCCCTTGGTAAAGTGCCGTGGTGTCACAGCTCACAGCAGTTCTTGGGCTTACGCAATTCTCTTGCTTCAGCCTCCTAACTACACCCACCACAACAACGGCTATTTTCTGTTGTTGTTGTTCTTATTGCAGTTGTCATTGTCGTTTAGTTGGCCTGGGTTGGGTTTGAACCTGCCAGCTTTGGTGTATGTGGCCAGCGCCATAACCGCTGTGCTATGGGAACCAAGCCCCAGTACAATTTCTGAACAGACTTAAATGTTTGTGAAACAAGCTATAGTTACTGAAATATCATCTGGAGCTGAGGCTATAATCCATATTCATCATCTCCCTGCTCCACCATCCATTCTAAACTACTAAATTTTGCCTGGTGTGGTGTTCTTAATTGACAGACAGACAAAAAATTTATCCTTGAGGGGTTTAAGCCCTTACTTGCCTCATCCTGTCAGACCATGGTTGCTGGTAATTGCCCATTTAAAATTGACACTGGCAATGGAAACACCAAGAGATAACCTAATTCTAGAATATTCCTCCTTGCACCCATTGTGTCACAACAACCAAAGCTTCTCATGGTAATCAGAATTAATTACCTCTATTGTCATAGTAGCTTCTTTGCTTGTTTGTCCACTGTTATTAGTTGCCCAACAGGACTAGGTGATAGCCAGGTTCAAAATCAACTGAAAGCAGCAGAGCCTAAAGATTTCATGGGTCAGAAACAAAAATGCTGCAATAATATTACTGGAAGCAGCATTGGTGGGAGAAGCTAATCCTAAACTGCTTGGTTCATGGACCCATGTGTTCTAGATATTTGGGACAGAGTTGTTGCTTTAGCTCATATACCACTTTTTAGAATATAGCACCTCAAACTATCTGGGTGGTGTCTGAAGCTAGTGCCTTAGAAGAGATTTTTCTGTTGGGACAGAGTCTCACTTTGTCTTCCTAGGTAGAGTACCAAGGCATCACAGCTCACAGCAACCTCAAACTCTTGGGCTCAAGCAATCCTCTTGCCTCACCCTCCCAAGTAGCTGGGACTACAGGTGCCCACCACAACGCCTGGCTATTTTTAGAGGCAAGGTCTCCCTCTGGCTCAGGCTCGTCTTGAACCTGTGAGCTCAGGCAATCCACCTGCCTCAGCCTCCCAAATTGCTAGGATTACAGATGTGAGCCACCACGCCCAGCCTTGTAAGCCTTTGAATGATATTGCTATCAGAGGGATTGTGAAGAGAGGAAGAAAACCACTTTGTAGAGCAGAAATCTATGCCACTAAGGATGAATTACTGCCCTCTCCAGAGGGGGAAGTATGTGATAAAGTGGCTAGAAATGCAAGTGATAGCAACTGGTATTTTACCTCAGAGGGCATTTCCTGGCTTTTTCTTCTCTGCTGCATATTGGAAAAATAGAGTTGTCTTGGGCCACATATTAAACACATACACACTAATGAACACTAATGAGCAATAAAGCAAAAAAAAGTCCCCACATATTTTTCATGATATCCAACACTGCAGGTAAGCAAAACAGTCCTCAAATAACATGCATGCAGCCTGTGGGTTGCATGTTGGACACCTCTGCGACCCTTAAAATCATCATTGCTGGAAGGCCAATGTTGGATTGTCCTGAGCACATGGGTTTGAGACCAGCCTGAGCAAGAGCAAGAGCAGGACCCCGTCTTTAAAAATAGCTGGGCGTTTTGGTGGGCACCTGTAATCCCGACTATGACACCATGGCACTCTACTGAGGGTGACTAAGTGAGACTCTGTCTCAAAAAAAAAAGTCATCATTGCTATGGTAGTTTCCTGAATCTTCATGGGGATAATCTTTTACTCTTGGACGTGCATGTGTCCTGTTACGCCATCTAGCATCCTTGCCACTTCTTATTCACTAGATCCAATTAGCATATCATCAATTTAGTTGAGGTCTTTGTGGAGTATGTTATAAAGCAAAGCAAGATAGTTAACACAGTTCTGAGGCAAGATAATGAATGTGTTCTGCTATCTCATTTGTTTGTTTTGAGACAAGGTCACTCTGTCTCAAAACTTTGCCCAGGTTGGAGTGCAGTGGCTTCATCATAGCTTTCTGCAACTTCAAACTCTTTTTTTTTTTTTTTTTTTGAGACATAGCCTCAAGCTGTCACCCTGGATAGAGTGCCGTGGCATCACAGCTCACAGCAACCTCCAATTCCTGGGCTCAAGCGAGTCTCTTCCCTCTGTCTCCCAAGTAGCTGGGACTATAGGCGCCCGCCATAAAGCCCGGCCATTTTTTGGTTGCAGCCGTCATTGTTGTTTGGTGGGCCCTGGCTGGATTCAAACCCTCCAGCTCAGGTGTAGACGGCTGGCGCCTTAGCCTGTTGAGCCACAGGCGCCGAGCCTGCAACCTCAAACTCTTCAGCTCAAACAGTCCTCCTGCCTCAGCCTCCCAAGTAGTTGTGTGCCATCCCATCTGGCTGTTTTTTTAAAATTTTGTGAGACAGGTGGGTCTTAAACCTCTGGCCTTGGCCTCCCAAGGTGCTAGGATTATAGGTGTGGACCACCATACACAGCTTGCTGCCCTGTCATGAGAAGATGAATTTCTTTTGATTTTATTCGCTGATGGAGTTTAAGACAAATGCTTTAACCAGAAAAATAGCCACCTACCAAGGGCTTAAATTACATTTATCAGCTCCAATATACTACATCTGGCATGGCAGTGCAATTGGAGCTACCATTTGGATAAGTAAGTATATTTCAGTCCTTTGTCATCACTTTGACCCATCTAGTTTTTTCAAGGGGTGAACAAGTGAATTAAATGGGGGGTACTATGGGGGCTATCACTTTTTTTTTTTTCAGTTTTTGGCCGGGGCTGCCACCTTTGGCATATGGGACCGGCGCCCTACTCCTTTGAGCCACAGGCGCTGCCTGACTTCTGTACACTTTAAGTTTTAGGAGGACGTGCTGATCTCTAAAATCCCTCTTAGGATGCAGTATTACTTATGATTTACTGTCTTGGCTAGGGAGAAGGAAATTTCAGGGTTGTCATTCTCATGTCTGTTACATTACACATTAGGGAAAATAAAAAGGTGTGGCATCAGAGGTTCCCAAGACTCCCCTCACTCCCAGGTTTGGTGATTTTCTAGGACTTATAGGGCTCAGCATGTAGTCATACTCATGTCTACACTTTATGACACCAAAAAGATACAAAGCGAAGTCCACAAAGGGAAGATATGTATCATATAAAGTCTGAAGAAATCAAGTATAAACTTTCAAGAGTCCTCTCCCAATGGAGTCACATAGGATGTGCCTAATTCCTCCAGCATCAAAACGCTTGTAAACTGTTGTCTACCAGGGAAGCTTGCCTGAGCCTAGGAATATAAGGTTTTCATTAGGGGATGGTCACATGGGTATTCTCTGCCAAGAATGCAGCAAAATTTCAGACTCCAAGAAGGAAAGCAGATGTTTACCGTAAGCCATATTGTCTGTCCTTACAGGTTAGACACAGTAAACCATCATCACAGTTATGAAATGATGAGAACACTCTCATTATGTGGGTTCCACCTACTAGTGCCAAACATGCAAGTAGGCCTTTTTAAGGTGACAGTCTTGGGCATATTATTTTAATTTTTTTCTACACAGTCCATCCACCAGGCCCTGGCCAAGGCATCTTTACAACAAGAGTATTATCAGTATGACCCCACATAGCAAGGTAAAACCAACCTGCACTGTTAGCCTCAGTTACACCCTCCATGTTCTTAGATTTGGCCAGTTAAAACAAATCCTATTATCCAAAGATCTATAGTAGAAAGAAGGTGTTTTCCTTTTTAAGTTTTTTGTATTAATTTTTTTTTTAACCTATCTCGAGGCATCAACTCAGGCACTGTACAACTCTGGCCAGTAAGTTGAAGCTGACCTGAACACCTTACAGGGGTGAGACAGTGTCATGATGGTCTGAATACCCATGTAAGAATTATAAGTTCACAAGATATACATAGTACTCCTAGAAACAAAGAGTTTTCAGTTGTTAGAGCACCCCAAGCAGGACATTCATTAATCCAGCAGTAAGGTTAAGAAGGCCTCTAATGTGGCCTCTTACTTTGGGGCTTCCCATTCTGGAATTCTCAGTTTAGCCCAAATAACTCAGGTCAGTCCTTGGTTTCAGGAGGACTTCCTAAGACAGTCAGGTCCAAATTGTATCATGATATCTGTTTATTCATCTCATGAGTGTGGGCAACATCTGAGGGAATTCCCCTGTTGTTTCAGTCGACACTCATAGTCATCAATGAGCACAGGCTCAGCCGTCCACATGACTTCAGAGTGATCACAGCAGCTTGGAAAGGCAGCACAGGGAGTTTTCTTTCAAGTAGGGAAGAAAGCTTCCAGGAACATTTCTGAAAAATAAAGATCATTAATACCCTACTTTCTCTATGAGCCTCCCTGGATGTTGGGTGTGTTTTTTCCACTGTTACAAAATCATTGTGTCTCATTGAACAATCATACCTTAATATTTTTTTTCAATCATCCTCTACTCTCACCCAGGTCTTTCATCCAGAAGGACTGTAGACAAGAGGGGAAAAAAGCATTTTCACAGAAAAACAATTTTTTTCCAGACAGAGTCTCATTCTGTTGCCCTGGGTAGAATGCCGTGGTGTCACAGCTCGCACCAACCTTGAACTCTTAGGCTTAAGTGATCCTCTTGCCTCAGCTTTCCAAATAGCTGGGACTTTAGGCACCCACCACAATGCCTGGCTAGTTTTTCTATTTTTAAAAAATAGATATGGGGTCTTGCTTTTGCTCAGACTGGTCTTAAACTCCTGAGCTCAAGTAATCCGCCCACCTCGGCCTCCCAGAGTGTTAGGATTACAGATGTGAGCCGCCATACCCAGCCCAGAAAAACATTTTTATCCAATTTAAGCAAAAAGACATGTCATGTTAAGGGATCATGACAACATCCTGAATTTTCAAAGATTTTTCAAAACGAGTTACATAGCCTCCTATCCTTTTTTTTATTAATTCAGTTAAATACACAAAGATCATGAATACATTTATGCATATGTGGGCTACAAAGTGTTGATTTTTTTTTTAATACAATCTGACATGGTTACATCAAACCAATCAACATAGATTTCACCTCATTTTCTTGATTATTGTGTTAAGACATTTATGTTCTACACTTGACAGATTTGACTTGTACTCTTGCAATATGCTCCATAGTTGTGGCTGCACCTTTTATCCTCCCTCTATCAAACTTCCCCTCCTCTATCCCTTTCATGATAATCATTTATCCAGTGACAATCCTAACAGCATAGAGAAGAGCAATTCCTTTCTGGGGACACTGCATGAAATAATTAAATCGCCTTAATAAGGTACGTGCACTGGGGAAAAAGTGAGGGAAATAGATTCAGGCTATAAATCAACTATTGCAAATTGCAACCAATCCAAAATCTGAACACAAAAGGTCTACACCAGTGGAACATTCTCCAAAGGAGGTGGTCCAGAGTCTAATCTGTCAGGAGTGGGTAGAGGAGTCACTGTGATGTGTGCCCCCGGCAACTTGCATTTAGGAATGCAACCAGTCTCTGTATATCCCTCTATATGAGTAATATAGAGCCAATCAGCTCCTTGATTTTAGGTGGCTCCATCAGGAAATACGCCCTTTCTTTTGGGTATCTGTAAGTGAACAGATGGTCCAGCCAATAATCATGATGTTTTCATTGTTTAAGGCTCCATGAAAGGGTATCCTAAATTTGTAACCATTGCATAGTTTGTATTCCCTTTCTTGAAACGAGGGGAAAAAAGCATTTTCACAGAAAAATAGATATTCCCTTTATATCCCTTTATTCCCTTTCAGTTTAGAACAGCTCATTGCTGAAATGGTCCATAGAAGATAGCTAGATTTTAGTTTAGAGTCAGGTCCAGGCAAATAGGATCTATGAATTCAGGATTTCAAAAAGAGTCAGTGAAAAGGGATGGTGAGAACACACTCGAAACCCAAGTTCCTGAATACCAGTAAAGGGCTAAACTTGCAAGCAGAGCTTTCTAAGGATAGGAGTATTAGGCCTACTATGTTAACTTTTCTGCACTGGATTTTTCTAGCTGGTAAGTATTTCTATTCCAACTATACTGTCAGAGATCTGGGAAATAACCAAATAGTATGTCCATGAACAAATTGGACCCACCCTTGAGATGGATTTGGGCTTAAATTCCATTCATCTCTTGACTATAAGCTTCTACTCTCACTGGAGGACCAAGATGAAGTTTTAGGTCATCTCAGATCAGAGATGGCTCAGGAATATATTCTTAACCTTCCTTGAAATTCTCTGTAGGAAAGGATAAAAGGAACATCAAGAGTCTACAGTGCAGTAGCATTTCCTTTCCTCAAAGGGAGACAACTTCCCCTTCAAACCATGAACTCTGGTGTTGCGATCTGGCTTATATCTAAAGTCACTGTGAGGGACTGTGCTGTAGTTTGGATGATTGTTTCCTCAAAAATGTCATGTTGAAATTTGATTTTCAATGCTGGAGGTAGGGCCTGATGAGATGTATTTGGGATCCTTGATGAACAGATTAATGCCTTCTTACTCTGTTAGTTCCTGCAAGAGCTGGTTGTTAATAAGAGCCTAAAATCTCTCCACCTCACTCTGTTGCTTCTTTTCTTACCATGTGATCTCTGCACATGTTGGCTCCCCTTTCTCCATAAGTGGAAGAAGTCTGAGGCCCTTACTAGAAGCAGATGCTAGAGCCAGGCTTCTTGTGCAACCTGCAGAACAATGAGCTGAATAAACTGCTTTTCTTCATAAATACCCAGCCTCAGGTATTCCTTTCTAACACCACAGAATGGACAAAGGCTGACTGTAATTGTCCATTGTAATAGCTGCTCATCAGCTCTCAAATGTTTTTTGAGCAAGTGAAGCAACAATCTGTTTGGCTGGCTATGTTTCTCACTTCCAGGAATATCATCATGATTTATTAGGCATAGTCACTGATTCCTGCATGTCCAGACACCTTGTCCGCCATGCTGGACAATACATGTTGCCTATTACAATAGTTAAATGCACTTTGCTGCTAAGTGTTACATGTAGCCATCTGGTCTCCATTGCTCTGGAATCATTTTATCTTCATCCATACCAAGGACCCCATTTCTGTGCCATCATTGCATATTACAAACTCTAGCCTACAGAAGACAGCCCCCCACTGGGCTTCACAAATCTGTCAGTCATTATCCCCCTCACAAGTTTGTCTTGCAGCTTCAACCAAATCTCAGAAATGCATAGGAAGATTAGTATGTTATGACCATAACATTAGTATGTTATTTGGGTCTATTTCCAGGATTTTCAAATTGATTTAGCATTTAAAAATCAATTAGTGCAATTGATTATTGGAATAATACAACATGGTATTATTATATTATTAAAAGAGAAAAATCATAAACTATCTCAATAGATACAAAAAAATTTTTCTTTTTTGTTTTGAGACAGAGTCTCACTTTGTTGTCTTTGGTAGAGTACCGTGACATCATAGCTCACAGCAACCTCAAAGTCTTGGGCTCAAGTGATTCTTTTGATTCAGCCTCCTGGGTAGCTGAGACTACAGGTGCCTGCCACAATGCCAGCTATTTTTAGAGATGAGGTCTCACTCTAGCTCAGGATGGTCTCAAACCCATGAGCTCAGGCAATCCACCAGCTTCGGCCTCCCAGAGTGCTAGGATTAAAGGTGTGAGCCACCATGCATGTCCCAGAAAAAAATATTTTTTTTTCTTTTTGAGACAGAGTCTCACTATGTTGCCCTTGGTAGAGTGTTGTGGCATCACAGCACACAGAAACCTCAAACTCTTAGGCTTAAGCAATTCTCTTGCCTCAGGCTCCCAGGTAAGCTGGGACTACAGGTGCCTGTTACAACGCCTGGCTACTTTTTTTATTGCAGTTGTCATTGTTGTTTACCTGGCTGGGGCCAGGTTCAAACCTGCCAGCCTCGGTGCATGTGGCTGGTGCCATAATCACTGTGCTATGGCTACTGAACCCAGAAAAAAATATTTGATGAAATTCAACATCCATTTGTGATAGAAATTAGCATTAGAAACTTCTTTCATCTTCGAAAAGGCAACTACAACTAATTTAGAGTAAATATCATCCTAGGTAAAATGATGAGAGTTTTCTCTTTGATATTAAGAATTTGTCAAGGACATTCACTGTCAACACTCTTTTTTTTTTTTTTTTTTGAGACAGAGTCTCAAGCTGTCACCCTGGGTAGAGTGCCGTGGCATCACAGCTCACGGCAACCTCCAACTCCTGGGCTCAAGCGAGTCTCTTGCCTCTGCCTCCCAAGTAGCTGGGACTACAGGCGCCCGCCACAACGCCCGGCCATTTTTTGGTTGCAGCCGTCATTGTTGTTTGGCAGGCCCGGGCTGGATTCGAACCCACCAGCTCAGGTGTACGTGGCTGGTGCATTAGCCTGTTGAGCCACAGGTGCCAAGCCTAGACTTTTTTTTTTGAGACAAAGTCTCACTCTGTTGCCCAGTCTAAAGTGCAGTGACATCATAGTAGCTCACTGCTCAAAGTCCTGGTCTCAAGTGGGCCTTAGCCTCCTGAGTAGCTGGGACTACAGGCACACACCACCATGCCTGGCTAATTTTTTGTATTTTATGTAAAGATAGGGTCTCACTATAGTCCAGGCTGGTCTTGAACTCCTGGCTTCAAGGTATCCTTCTGCCTTGGCCTCCCAAAGTGCTAGGATTATAGGTATGAGCTGCCAGTGCCACTTTAAAAAAAGAAAATCTATTTATATTGTTTTTGTGGAGTTAGTGAAGGAAACAGAGGTAAATGTGGGTGTGTAATAAACCATCTTTAGCAAAGCGAAGTCTCACTCTTAAATGTGAGGCAGGAAAGAACAGAGGTTAAAAATGCAACCCTGGGCTGGGCGCCTGTGGCTCAAGCAGCTAAGGCTCCAGCCACATACACCTGAGCTGGTGGGTTCAACTCCAGCCCTGGCCCACCAAACAACAACGGCGGCTACAACCAAAAAATGGCCGGGCGTTGTGGCAGGTGCCTGTAGTCCCACCTACTTGGGAGGCGGAGGCAGGAGAATCGCTTGAGCCCAGGAGTTGGAGGTTGCTGTGAGCTGTGATGCCACAGCACTCTACCTGAGCGACAGCTTGAGGCTCTGTCTCAAAAAAAAAAAAGAAAAATGCAACCCTGGATCAAGACTGCTTCAGTTAACATCTTGGCTCTGCCATTTTCTTTTCTTTTCTTTCTTTCTTTTTTTTTTTTTGAGACAGAGTCTCACATCATCATTGGGGCTAGAGTGCTCTGGTGACATAGCTCACAGCAACCTCAAACTTCTGGGCTCAAACAATCCTCCTCCCTCAGCCTCCAGAGCAGATGGGACTAGGTGCCAGCCACAATGCACAGCTGATATTTTCTATTTTTAGTAAAGACAGGGTGTCACTCTTGCTCAGGCTGGTCTGGAACTCCAACTCCTGAGCTCAAGCAGTCCTCCTCCCTCAGCCTCCCAGAGTGCTCGGATTACAGGTGTGAGCCACTGCACTCAGCCAGCTCCATTATTTTCAAACTGTGTGACCTTGTTAAATTACTTAAGCTCTCATTTCCTTCATTTCAGTATTTATAAACTGGATTTAGTAACACCCACTTCATTGGTTCAATTAAATTTCAATTAATATTTGAAAGAACTTAGAACTTTGCTCATAACACTGTAAGTGCTTGATAAATGTTAGTTATTATTATTTTAGGAAAGTCTCCAAAAAGAAAAAAAAAAAACAGTAAACACAATTTAGAGGAATAGAGGCCACTCAAAGAAAATGCAAAAAAACTTCTTCTCCAAAATTGCATTTTTTTCCTGATCTAGAGTCTCAATCTGTCACCTTGGGTAGAGTGCTGTGGCATCATCACAGCTCCCAGCAACCTCAAACTCTTGGGTTTGAGCAATCCTCCCGAATAGCTGGGACTACAGGCACCCACCACAATGCCCAGTTAGTTTTCTACTTTTAGTAGAGATGAGGTCTCACTCTTGGTCAAGCTGGACTTGAACTCCTAAGCTCAAGCAATCCACCTGCCTCGGCCTCCCAGAGTGCTAGGATTATATTTGTAAGCCCAGCTCAAAACTGCATTTTATATGCTCAAAAAGACAAAAGATACTGCATTCATTAAACAAGAGAAAGTAACCATAGGAACAATTTAAATTAAAAGAAATTATTAGAAAAGCAAAATTTTTTAATTCATAAATGAGATGAAAGACAAAATTGAGGAAATTATCCCAGAATGTAGTACAAAAAAAGAGATGGAGAATAGAAGAGAAAAATAAAAGAAAATTAGAGGAGCTATTCATTAGATCCCACATCAGGTCAATAGAAGATCCACTTCAGAAAAGAAGAGAAAAATAGAGTAGAAATTATCAAAGATCTAATACAAAAAATGTCTCAGGGCCAGTAGTCCCAGCTACTCCGGAGGCTGAGGCAAGAAAATCGCCTAAGCCCAGGAGTTGGAGGTTGCTGTGAGCTGTGTGACACCATAGGACTCTACTGAGGGCGATAAAGTGAGAATCTGTCTCTACGGAAAAAAAAAAGTCTCAGAACTAAAGGGCTTAAGTTTCTAGAGAGCAAGAAATGTCCTGTGCTCAGCACATTGAAAAATAAAGAGAAAAACAAACACATTAAGAGTGTGTCCTGGTAAAATTCCAAAACGTAAACAAACAAACAAAGAAACCAAAAAAAAAAACAGAGGATCTCAAAGCTTCCAGAGTGTTGACACATTTTTTTGTTATTATTTTGGCTGCTTTGTGTGAGTACAAGGACAATGTCCCCCCCTTCTTACATGATATATACAGCACCAAACAGTGCCTAGAAAAGAATGGGTATATAGTATTTGTTGAGTCAATCTTGTGTAATTTTTGAAAACACAGAACTCCTGGGTAGCTCCAGTAGCTCAGTGGGTAGGACACTGGCCACATACACCAAGGCTGGCCCGGGCCAACCAAACAACAATGACAACTACAACAAAAAACTAGCCGGGCGCTATGGCAGGCACCTGTAGGCCCAGCTACTTGGGAGGCTGAGGCAAGAGAATCACTTAAGGCTGGGCGCCTGTGGCTCAAGTGGCTAAGGCGCCAGCCACATACACCTGAGCTGGTGGGTTCGAATCCAGCCCCGGGCTACCAATCATCAATGACGACTGCAACCAAAAATGGCCGGGCGTTGTGGCGGGCGCCTGTAGTCCCAGCTACTTGGGAGGCAGAGGCAAGAGACTCACTTGAGCCCAGGAATTGGAGGTTGCTGTGAGCTGTGATGCCACAGCACTCTATCCAGGTGCTCACAGCTTGAGGCTCTTTCTCAAAAAAAAAAAAAAAGAGAGAGAGAGAATCGCTTAAGCCCAAGAGTTTGAGGTTGCTGTAAGCTGTGACGCCACACATTCTACCAATGGCGACATAGTGAGACTCTGTCTCAAAAAACAAAAAAAACACCTAGATTTGAATCTTACAACTGCTCTGAGATGAGTCAACCCTTTCAGTGAAAAAATAAAATGGGGCGGCGCCTGTGGCTCATCGAGTAGGGCACCGGCCCCATATACCGAAGGTGGCGGGTTCAAACCCGGCCTCGCAGAACAGCAAAATAGAAAAATAGTGGGCGTTGTGGTGGACGCCTGTAGTCCCAGCTACTGGGGAGGCTGAGGCAAGAGAATCACCTAAGCCCAGGAGTTGGAGGTTGCTGTGAGCTGTGTGATGTCACGGCACTCTACCGAGGGCGATAAAGTGGGACTCTGTCTCTACAAAAAAAAAAATAATAAAAAAAAAAAAAAGAAAAAAGAAAATGCATGGACCGTAATCACAGCTGGAGGGGTACTTGTTGGGAAAACATGCTCTTGTGAAAAGCATGAAATAGTCCCTCCCCTCCAGAGTTCCAGGTTGAATGGGAAGACTGGAAAAATCTCTCAATATGCTTTTCTATCTATCTAGCCACAGCCGGCCCAAAGTTTGTTGCCCACTGCCTCGAGCCCATTTTCCAGACAGCTTCGAAATGCTGTTTGAAACTGACCAATTAAATTACTTGCATGATTATAGTCCTTCAATTGCTCCCCAGTGCTCTCAAGACAAGATGCCCTCGGGATTCGAGTGTGCCTCGTGAACCCCGGGCGAGTTCGCATCGCGAGCTTCCCTCTCCCTACTGCGTCCTCCCGGGTCTGTGCTCGCCCACGCCAGATCCTCCACCAGGTATCTGATTGGCGAGCGTGGAGGGAGACTGAGCATGCGCGACCTAGCTCCTCCCACCCTCCCTCGGTGGTCTTTGCAAGCCTTGAGGCCAGTGAAAGTTTCGTTCCTTAGATTCTCAGGCCCCCAAATTCTATTGTCCTATAATTGACTCTCATTAAACTTCACGTATGTAAAGTGTGCAATGTGATGAGTTTTGGCACACGTATACACTCATGAAACCACCACAACAATCAAAAGAATGAACATATCATTTCATGACCTCAAAGTTTCCCACTGCCCCTTCGTTACCTGTTTCCTGTTCCTTCCTGTCCTCCTCTCTGCAACCCTTGATCTGTTTTCTGATGCCATAGATTAGCTTTCATTTTCTAGTATTTTGTATAACTGCAATAATTTGGGGGGGGGTAGGGATCTGGCTTCTTTTACTCACTACAATTATTTTGAGATTCACGCTTGTTGTATACTAATAGTATAGTAACAGTTCGTTTCTTTTCTTTCTTTTTTTTTTTGAGACAAAGTCTCTGTCGCCCTTGGTAGAGTGCTGTGGCATCACAGCTCACAGCAACCTCCAGCTCTTGGGCTTAAATGATTCTCTTGCCTCCGCCTCCCAAGTAGCTGGGACTACAGGCACCCGCCACAATGCCCAGCTATGTTTTTGTTGTAGTTGTCATTGTTGTTTAGGAGGCCCAGGTTGGGTTCAAACCCAGCAGGCTGGGTGTATGTGGCCGGCACCCTAACCACTGAACACCAGCGTGGAGCCAATAGTTGGTTCCTTTTTATTCCTGAGTAGTATTCCATTATACTGATATATGACAATGTGTGTTTTCATTCACATGCTGATGGAATATTTGAATTGTTCTTCAGTTTGGGACTATTAAAAATAAAGCTGCTGTCAACATTTGTCTACAAGTCTTTTGGAGTGAAATGTCTGGGTCTTATGATGGGCACACAACTTTTAAAGAACTTAAGAACTTTTTTTTCTTTTGAGACAGACTCTGTCTGCCCTGAGTAGAGTGCTGTTGCATCATAGCTTACAGCAACCTCAAAATCTTGGGCTCAAGCAATTCTCTTGCCTTGGCCTCCCGAGTAGATGGGACTACAGGTGCCCACCATAACACCTAGCTAGTTTTTCTTTTTTCTTTTTTAGAGACCTGTCTGTAGGGTTAGAAGACCACCCTACATAAGCAACACAAAGGCAAGCCTTTAATGGTTTAAAATGGCTTTTACTAATACAGAAGCAAGAGAGCTGGGCTCCCCCTGAAGCATACACAGAGGCTGTTTGTTCGGAGGTAAAAGTCCATAAAAACAGTAAAGTATGCTTCCGTTAAGCCCAGGCGCCTAGGGGCTGTCAACCCCACCCCTGGGCTCTAAATAAAGATTATAAAGAGCTGCAGGGGAGACTGGTGAATGAAACCCCTCAAGCACACACTTAGTTAACCCAAAATGACTTTGTTCAAAAGGTGATGCATGTCTAAGAAGAACGTAAAAACAGAAAGTATTGTGTTGATTTGTACAGTGAATGCTTTTCCACAAGTTAATTATAGTCAGAAGAAGTTAGGTAATGGTAAAAGGCTATAGATTATAGATTAAGTGTGTACGTAACCTCCAGTGTATATAAGGTGGTCCGAAAAAAAGATGATTGCTATACGCCACCTGGAGAGTGTGTAGTCTGTTTCTTGCATTTCCCTAATAATTATAGGTATGAGTTCTACACCTGGAGCAAAGCTACTGTCCCTCTTGGCTCCGTTCACGCAACACCTGTCTCACTCTTGCTCAGGATGTTCTGGAAATGCTGAGCTCAGGTGATTACCTACCACAGCCTCTCAGAATAACTTAACATGTTAAGAAGCAGCCAAACTGTTTTTGAAAGTGATTGCATCATTTTACGTTCTCACCAGACTGATAAGAGAATTTCACTTGTTTCACATCCTCCTGAACACTTGGTCTGTCTTGTCTTTTTTAATATCTTTTTTTTTTTTTTTGAGACAGAGCCTCAAGCTATCACCCTGGATAGAGTGTTGTGGCATCACAGCTCACAGCAACCTCCAATTCCTGGGCTCAAGAAGTCTCTTGCCTCCGCCTCCCAAGTAGCTGGGACTTCAGGTGCCCACCACAACACCCAGCCATTTTTTGGTTGCAGCTGTCATTGTTGTTTGGTGGGCCCGGGCTGGATTCGAACCCGCCAGCTCAGGTGTATGTGGCTGGCGCCTTAGCCTGTTGAGCCACAGGCACCGAGCCTTTAATATCATTTTTTGAAAAGAGTGTCTCCATTAATTTGCCCTAGTTTTTGTGTTGAAAATCAATT
>CAUYRH010082950.1:0-22587 GCA_963574655.1 Perodicticus potto | reverse complement strand
CCTTTTGGCAGTTTGTATTATCATTTTTCCTTTTGTTTTTTTTTTTCAGCAGTCCCTGGCTGGGTTCAAACCTGCCAGCCCCAGTGCACCAGGCCGACGCTCTAACCATTGAGGTACAAGTGCTCATTCTATAGAGATCTTTATTTATTTATTTATTTTTTGAGACAGAGCCTCAAGCTGTCGCCCTGGATAGAGTACCGTGGCATCTCAGCTCACAGCAACCTCCAACTCCTGGGCTCAAGCGAGTCTCCTGCCTCCGCCTCCCAAGTAGCTGGAACTACAGGTGCCCGCCACAACACCTGACCATTTTTTGGTTGCAGCCGTCATTGTTGTTTGGCGGGCCGGGGCTGGATTCGAACCCACCAGCTCAGGTATACGTGGCTGGTGCCTTAGCTGTTTGAGCCACAGGCGCCGAGGCTATTTATTTATTTTTATTGAGACAGAGTCTCACTTTGTTGCCTTCTGTAGGGTGCCTTGGCGTCATAGCTCACAGCAACCTCAAACTCTTGGGCTCACGTGATTGTCTTGCCTCGGCCTCCAGAGCGGCTGGGACTACAGGCGCTCACCACAATGTCCAGCTTTGTGTGTGTGTGTGTGTGTGTGTGTGTGTGTGTTTAGCAGCCCCAGACTGGATTTGAGATGCACTCCAGTGCATGTGGCTGGCCCCCTAACCACTGAGCTACACATTGTGTGCATTTTTTGATTTTGTTTTTTTGTTTTTTGAGACAGGGTCTTGCTCTGTTGCCGGGCTAGAGTGCACACAATGATATTTTTAATAAGCCATAATATGCAGGGCTATGAAGGATATGACAAAGTAGACATATTTATATGTTTCTGGTAGGAGGTTAAATATCTACATCCTTTTGAGACTATACCTTAGTAACATTAGATAATACTTAAAACATGCATAGCCTATGATCTGCCATCTCATCTTTAGAAATCTATCCTACAGAAATAAAAACACCAATATGTAAAAACTCTGTGCAAGAATATTTATTGTGGTAATTTATGAGGTGGCAAAGATATTTTGGATACAGCCTAAATAATAGGAGAACTTTTGAGTAAATGATGGTTCAAGCATACAATGGAAAACTACGTAGCCATAGCAAGAGGAGGTAAATGCGCTGATATGGAATATTTTTTAAGAAAGATTAAGTTAAAAACAGTTTGCCAAGTAAGTAGTATGCATACTATGAGGCTATTTTTGGATTAAAAGAAAAATAAAATAAAACAAAAATATATATTAAAAGAAAAGATAGATTAAGCAAGTGTAAAAATTTTGATAATTCTTGGAACTTGGTGATAGGTATATAGGGGTTAACTATACTAATCTCAACTGTTCTTTATTTTTGAAATTTTTTATTTTTTTTTTTGTTGTTGTTGTTGCAGTTTGGCCGGGGCTGGGTTTGAACTCGTCACCCTCGGTATATGAGGCCAGCACCCTACTCACTGAGCCACAGGTACCACCCATTTTTGAAATTTTTTTGCAATACAAAATGCTTAAAGGATATCAGCACAGACAAGAAAGGCGTGGAGCAATGCTGGTTATCTCCAGAGAAGCAGAATGGGAAAGGAATATGAGATATGCTGAAGCTTTTTCATATATACCTCCTATTGCCTGACTTACAATGTTTAAAAAATTCAATCAGGAAAAAAGAACAGTTTGTGGGCATCTAAAATATAAGCACCATTGTTCACAGGAACAACCTGTGGTTTAGGGTAGTGATTTTCAAAAAATTTTTAGCTTGGAATCCTTTCTACAAAAGAAAGCTTGCTCCCCAGCCCAGTATATTCAACAAATAAAAAAGGAGCTATTCTGATCCAACACCCTGGCGCCACCCCTACCAGGCAGTTCCAAAGGACACCTCTAAGGAACACAATTTGGAATCAAAGCTCCGGGAGGGAGGAAGTGTGTCTGGTTTGAGCAAACCTTAATCAACCTGGACTCTCCAGGAGGCTCAAGAATTTGTAACTGTAGGCCAACCCAATGTGGAAGAGAAGGATACAATTTTCCAAACCTGAAACACATTCTAATAGCATGGCCTACATTTGCATAATCACCATTTTCTATGACAAAGTGAACTTCTCCATCTAATTACATTTGATGGTGGTCCATCTCTGCTAAGGTAATAATACAGGAGGAAACTCTGAGGTCTCATTCCAAGTAAGAGCTAATACTTTGGGTAATTCTGCTATGAAAAGCCCTCATTGCCTCATCTGGGCTGTAAACAATTTAAGCCAATAAGAGTTTCCGTTTATGGTTCAGACCTGAATTGCAGAAACCCAAGTCCCCCTTACAGACCACCCCTCTGTGATGTTCAGAGGTTTAGCACATTCCCAGAGAGGGAGCAGGGCAGGCCTTTCCCTTCCTTTCTCTAAAGTGCAAATGGACTCTCCATAAGCTGGGAGACTTTGAGCCTGAGCCTGGCTAAGGACTGAGCCTTTCTGCAGTGATGAGAGGAGGGCTGTGGAGAGGTAGTATTTTTGCCTCTTATTAGGGCGAGTGGTTCACATAAAGATGGTCTCACACCATTGAGCTTTCAAGCAGGGCAAAGTAGCTGATCCTCTGAGTTTCAAGGAGGGCTGAGGCTGGGTGCTCTTTGGGTCCCCTTTTAGAAAGGCACGTTTGCGCCCCCATGTAACTCTGCTGTGGTTGGTCTGGGCTAATGTGTGCTTGGATGGCAGAGCCAACACACAGGAGGGTCTGGGCTGATCACACTCCTGGACTGTCTAGTTGCTTATAGTGACTGAGAACGAGAACCGCGCCCCTCTCATTGTCTCCCTCACACCACAAGGACAACTCAAGAGCCTTTTATCTGAGTGTAGCACAGCAACTACTGCTGCTGGGCAGTGGAATATGCCTCCCAAAGCAGAAACACCCTTGCAGCAACTAGAGAACAGACGTATTCATGCTGTGGACGTCATCACCAAAGGCACTCAAATGCACGGGTCTCAATTAAGGTTTCACTCAACATTTTAAAGATACATTTTTTTGAATGCTTTCTTCCCTAAGATTTTTATCAGAAATAGAAGTTGGATTGCATTGATGCCCTTGTTGTCAGTACTGAGATAATCCTGAGATTTTTTAGTATTTTTCCAGTTAATTTTAACTTGGAGCTTTGCAACTAGTGAACTGCAAAGGTTATAGCAGCACCAAGATACTGATCCTTCAGATTGAAGGCCAAGTGCCCTTAGGGACTATGAGCAGGTTCTTCGATTTTACCAGTTTAACTTCAGTTGATCATTTTCTAAGTAAGCCATGAAATGAAAATCTTGGGAATTACAGATCTGAAGAATCTCTGTTTGCTTTGGGATGAATCTGGGTTCAGGGTATGCGGTAAATCCTACCCAGTTAGGAAGAGAAATTAATTTCTATGTGTTATATTCTTTCGCCAATATTTTATTTGATAGCTTGGTCAAGTTCTTTCGGTCATTTATCTAAAATACCTTTTTGTCGTTGTTAAACTCAATTTAAGTTCAAGACCATATTTGATTGATAAAAGGTATAGAATAAAAAGTATTATCATTCTACTTTATTCCTAAAACAGTTTATATAATAAATATGACTATTATGAGCACTATGGGAGATCCGAATGATAATGAGGGAGAGAAGGATGGGAAGTGAGGTCCCTGGGTGCTACATCTAGAGAGACGTTTGTACACTGGGGACATAAACAGCCCCAAGTAGCATGATGCTGTACAGTAATTCCCAAACTGGGTTCTCTAATAAGCCTTTAAGGGGTCTTGGTAGGTAATAATTTTACAGGGAATATGGTGCTAAATGTCCTTTTGGACATTTAAAAACTCAAGTTGAGACCATACTTTTGAGTTTCTTTATTAATATAGTTACCTGGTATTAAATTAAACTAAATTTGGTGTGAGGATATCTGGTGGGTGGAGTCCCTATGTAATAAACTGCAACCGAACTTAGTACATAAACTAACTGAAAGCCCAATTCAGGAGTGTAACAAATAGCCGAGTCTCAGCCAATCACGGCAGCCAAGCTTCGGACACTAACAGGCAGCTAACACATCAGACCTGGTTCCCATAAGGCAAACGCAAACCCACCGAGCTGAACCAGTCAAGCTGTGCCTATACCTCACTTCCATTTTCTGTCCTTAAATGCTGTCTACGTTGTGGAGTGGAGCTCTCTGAACCTCTTCTGGTTCTGATGGCTGCCAGATTTACAAATCATTCTTTGCTCAAGCAACTCTGGTAAATTAAACTTGTCTGAAATTTTTCTTTTAACACCGATTAGATCTTAGGTTGATCTGAAAGTCTAATTGGTGTATCTGTGTCTTTCATTGATGAAAATGGGTCACTAGTTAATTACTCATTCATACAAGCACTTTGGCAGATAAAATCTTTCCAAACGTGGAATGTAGGACAGTGGTTGCTTGGGGTAGGAGGAGGAAAGAGGATTTGTGTACAAAATGCTTAGAAATTCCTACTGGAAAGAACATCAGCCTGGAAGACAGAAGGCCTGGGTTGGATCAAGTGCCAGCTCACCCACTGATTATGTAGAAAACAGGGAGAAACTAGTTTCCCTTTCTGGGCCTTCGTTTCCCAATGTCTAGAATGAGGGAGGTGACCTATATGTCTATAATCCTTTCCAGATGTAAAATATCTATGCTTATATGGTTCTAAATTTTAAAATTCCTCTGCTCCCAGAAGCCTTGCCAAGCTAAACCCCAAGATCCAGGATAATGACAACTTTCCCTAAATGTTCTCAGCGTAAACAGGAAACCCATGTTTTTCCCACTCCCGGACCCAATGAATGCAATGTTTGTCCTCCCCTGTGTGATCATCTGTTTAACTGTGCATCCATTCACAAGCATGTTTGTTGTTCAGATATGCTTCTCATGCTGGTGGGAGTCTCACCTTTACTGAAGATGAGCTCCTAGCACCAAGCACCTTATTTATGAATAATTCTCCTGCCAGGGTGCCCAGTACTGTGTTGAGAGGATACACAGATGAACTAAAGACACAGGGGCCTGGTGCCTCTCTGAGAGCAGACTCACATCAAGTGTGTGCTTTATAGTTTAACAGACACAGGGTCAGGGCAGAGATAGAATCTGTGTCTCTGCTCCCCCAGTGACTAACCGTGGGCCACTTACTGAGTTACTCCAAGCCCCAGTTTGTTCGTCTGTAAAAAAGGGAGAATAAAAGTTCATTCTACCAGACTACTGAGAAGATGAAATGCCACAATGTATCGGAAGTGCCTTGGCACGATGCCTGGCATCCAGCGGGCTCCTGTCAATACGTGTTTATCTCCTTTCCTCTAACATGGGAATTTTTAACCAATGTGCCATAGTACACTGGTGTGCTATGAGAGGATCTTAGGGGTGCCCCACATGTTTTTAAAGATCACCAATTAAATTATTTTCAAAAGAAGTTCAAAGCACAGTAAGTATATTCTTTTTTTAATTTTTTAAATCAACATAATGTAAGTGTGCCACAGATGTTTAACTATAGGTTCAAATGTGCCATGAGATAAAAAAGTTTGCAAGACACTGCTTTAACTGTTAAAAGATGTGCCAAAATAATTCCAGATTGGGGGAAAAATATTGCTGTGATTATATAAGAGAAAGTCCACGTTCTTGGAAAAATTTATGCTGAAATAGAGATGAAAAGGTACAATGTCTCCAGCATACTCTACGATGATGATTTAGAGAAAAAATGCATAGCTAACTAGACAGACAGATAGATACACAGATGGATAGACAAGAGAGATAAAGTAAGTGGGGGGAAATGTAAAGGAGTAGTGAATCCAGGCAAAATTTTATGGGAGCTCTTATACCTTTTCTGCAAGTTGGAAATTTAATTAAGTTATCAACAATAAATTTTAAAAGATGTGCTCTGGGCAGAAGAGCAGACTGACGCGTTGATGGCCTCTCCTTGCTTTGCTCCCAGGAAGGATACCAGTGACAGATGCACTTGAAATTTTCCAGCCCAAGGTCAAATCTCTAAGAGAGCTTAGGTGCTGGGGTTGCAACCAAATTAGGTTGCAAGCTAATTACCAACCTAAAGGGGCAAGCATAATTTCTCAGCCTGAGGGGAGGCTTTGGCCTGCCTGCAGGCCAGCTCTGACCTTGATTGTCCCCCTGTGGGATCAGAATCTTGCACCAGTACATGTTCACATGCATGCAAGAGCCATTTATTTAAAACCAGATGCTGTTTCTAATGGTTCATAGGATTGGGTCCCAAACTACTTAACTCACCCACAAATCTTTTATAGATGGATAGAAATGTAAAAGGAACAAACAGACTTGTATGTGAAGATTCTGAGACCTTCTGATGCACATAGGAACAGGCTTTGCAGGTGAATTCAAAGAAGAGGCCCAAGTTCAAAAAACTCAAGAGTTGTAATAAAAATTTAGCTTGAGGCAATAGGCCCGTGGGGTTGGGGAAGTCTCCCAACGTGCTTCCTAGAGCTACAAAGTGTAGACTGGATCTTTGATAAGCCCTATCTGTCCTCCAGCCTCTCTTAGATATGACCTAATTTTATCTGGTATAGGGTCTACGGGCCTCAGCTGATTTTGTGTTAAACACACCTAAGGAAAGACCCAGGACAGATGTTTATTCCTCGTGATGTTAACTTTGAACATATCGTGAAGACAGCAGAAGGGTGTGGATTTCATAGCTACATATCTTAGCTTAAATTGGACAGTAGGAAAAGATGGCTTTATTGATACATGCAAATATTTTATAGAGTATATTAGCTTTGACTCAGAGTAAATTTACTTTTATTGGTGCCAAGGCTGCCTATGAAACTTGGGTAGTTCACTGGCTGAGCAACTTCACCATCTCTGTAAACCTTATTGTCATGGAATGTTAAAGCTGAAGGGTCATCCAGTCTATCTATGAGAACAGAGAATCCTAGGAGATGTCGAGGAACTTAAATCTGTGGTCAGTCAAACAGTGGCAGATTTATAATTAAAACTCAGATCTCACTGAAAAAAAAATCTATATATTGCAGACTTAATCAATTAAGGTAAACATAATAGATGATGTTACAAAGTAAGATGTGACTTTATATTCTGATGTGGAAAGATGTCTAGGAATCAATTCAAATACGTATTGAGAGCTTATGTTAGGTGAAAAAAACAAATTGCATAACTTACTTATACGGCACAATCTTTTTTCCTTTTTTTATGGCACAATCTTATTTTTGCAAGAAATACTTTCACTAATGAAACATGCCCACCTACGCTGGCTAGAAAGATATGTAGTGATAGTATAAGACCTTCAACCTCAGCTTTCCCTGCAAAGTCAGATTGGTAGCTTTTCGTGTTTCTATACTGTTAGCATTTTTCAACACAATGTTTGCACTGCTTTTGCAACAAGAAAAAATAATGAAGATTTATAAAAAAAAAAAAAAAAAGACAAGAAAACCCTGCAGAAAGCAAAACCCATCCAAGTCTCTTATCTGCCCTTCTTTGCTCTGAGAAAGCACAAGGTGACCCCCTGCTGAAGGGACAGGAGCAATGACAGAGCTGGAATGGTGGGGGAGGGGCACAGCAGATGTCACATCAATTACTACTCCTCATGCCCAAAGGGGTCACTCTGCTCTTCATGGTCTCAGAAGGCCGGGGCAGGCAGACAGATGTCCTAGAAACAACCACCCATCTGGGGCAACCTATGACTTAACACTCTGACCTCTCACACACATTTACGTTTTCCTGAGCTTCAGTTTTCTTATTTACACAAATTCACCAACATGCAGGGTCTTGGTGAGAAAGAAACCATAAAGACAAAGTGTATCGTCCAGGCCAGGGAGGCCCATCTGTGGCACTAGCACCAAATAAACTCTGAGGTGGCTGTGAAAACTGAAAGGCGGTTTTATGGGGACACTCACAGGCAAAGTGCATCTCGGGCAGGGACAAGAAAACTATTTACAGCCTGAGAGGCCCCAAGGCCCCTTCTAGAAACCTGATTACTCTGTTTATGATGAATCCAGCCACTAAGGAGAAAGAGCCTGGGCTCAGTCAGATGGCAGGGGCTTAAGTGAAAGTGAACACCCAGCTCTAGGGACCCTGGGGCAAGATGGGAGGGGCTGGAGACAGACACAAATCACTGTACCACAGGCAAACATGGCACACAACTGTCAGCTCGGTGTCCCATTGCTGTCAAAAATAAACACAACAATGAAAGACACAGATTCTAGCAGAGTTAAGACAAATTTAAATGCAGCCAAGGCTGTTGCCAGAGGGCTTGATGGTGGTAATAGCTGGTCTGTGTGATTGTTTCAGATTTGTGTGGCAGTTCAGATATGTTCTGGAGGCTCATTCCCAGATCCCTATGTCCCTCCGGTTTCTTGCTTAAAAACAGGGAGCTTTATTTTTATTTTATGATTTTAGAGACACTGTCTAATTCTGTCTCCCAGGCTCAACTACAGCAAGGTGATCTCA
Source organism: Perodicticus potto (assembly GCA_963574655.1). Classification (NCBI taxonomy): domain Eukaryota; kingdom Metazoa; phylum Chordata; class Mammalia; order Primates; family Lorisidae; genus Perodicticus; species Perodicticus potto. Next base: position 14,176 of record CAUYRH010082950.1, on the reverse strand, counting down.
GGTCATTGCAACCTCCAACTCTTGAGCTCAAGCCTCTTCCTGCTTCTGCCTCCAAAATAGCTAGGACTACAAGCGTGTGCCAATACACCCCAGTAATTTTTTTAAAAACTTCTTATGAATACATGGTCTTGCTATATTGCCCAGGCTGGTCTCAAACTTCTGGCTTCCAATGGTCCACCCACCTCAGCCTCCCAAAGTGCCAGGATTATAGGCATGAGCCACTGTACCGGGCCTACTTACTGTTTTGTGGAGACAAGCTCTCTCTCTGCTACCCGTGCTGCAGTGAAGTGGTATAGTCACAGCTCACTGGAACCTCAAACCCCAAATGGGGAACTTTAGAAGCAGCAACTACTCTTTGCTCCACAAACATGAATGATCTTACAGTGGTAGAGTCCTGGGTATGTCTGGTTTTACTTGACAAAATGTGTTTCTGAAAAGATTCATGTAAACGGGGCAGCGCCTGTGGCTCATCGAGTAGGGCGCCGGCCCCATATACCGAAGGTGGCAGGTTCAAATCCAGCCTCGGCCAAACTGCAAAAACAGAAAAATAGTCAGGCATTGTAGCTACTCCGGAAGCTGAGGCAAGAGAATCGCCAAAGCCCAGGAGTTGGAGGTTGCTGTGAGCTGTGTGACGCCACGGCACTCTACCGAGGGCATTAAAGTGAGACTGTCTCTACAAAAAAAAAAAAAAAAAAAAAAGATTCATGTAAACGGAGTCAGACAGAGAAAGTGCTGGCACAGGACTAGAACCCACTTGTAGAGGAAATCGCCCTCTTGGAGTCTCTGTAGAAGCCGGAAGGGTGGGGTAATGGGGGAATTTCGTTCTCCTCATTTTTTCTTTTTTGCTTGAAATTTCACAGCAAGCTTAAGTTTTGTAAGCAGAAAAAAACAACAGAAATGCATACTTGTGCACAAAAGAAACTCGCTGGGCACCCATTGGAGTTTGGCAAAGTATTCTTTTGGCAACAGAATAATCACCCCTCGATGTAGCCCTTTATCTTTGGAGGTCAGTATTTGTAGGCAGAGAAAGAAGTAATAATTTCTCTGAGGGACTTTCCTGGGACATGCACAAAGTAACCTTGCAAAGAATTTTTCAACAGTGGCTTAATCAGTTCTTCATTTCTCAACTTGTCTTCCAATGCCTATATTTTTGCATTTCAGGTTTTCCCAAAGAAAGATACACCTGCATTCAGTTTCATTTGCCAGAAATGGCGATCTGGAGACCAGAATCTGACAGAGGGTAATGCAGGGACTGGCTGGGGCAGACTTTGTCCTTGTTTCCCAGACGTCCTTGGGAAGACTCATATGACTAGTAAGACTTCACAGCACTTATAATGGGAAGAACAGTCAGACGATGCCTTTCCCCTGCCTCAGGATCCGTGGAAAATGTTTAGCGATTCTGTTTAGAGAAATATCAGAGTTCATCTTGGGAGATGCTGTCAGGGTGTAGAAGAATTCAACCTTGTCATCTTGCTCCATGGTTGACCAAGGCCAGCGCAGTCCCTGCCGCCTTCAAGGCAGCCTCAACTCCTCAGCAGCTTGTTGGGTAGGAGTAGGGGATGTGAGAGGGACTTACCAAAAATCAGAGCAAAGAAGAGACCCCTGAGAGCCTCAGAGAGGACCAGCGTCAACTTGGCGATCACCAGTGAGGCTTCCAGAGCCAGGCTGCCTGGGTTCAAGTCCCATGCCTCCATCTACCACTGTGTGACCTTATACAAACTGAGTCTCTTAGTCTCTAGCCTGCAGTGTGGATAATAATCGTGTCCACCTCATGGGTTTGTCTGGAGGATAAAATGAGTTGATACAATACTGAAATGTTAAGAATACAGCAAGCGCTACATAAATGCTGGCTGTTGTTATTATGCTACACATCTGGGGCTCCGCCTCCTGTCAGCTCCTGGTGAAGAAAGCAAAATGCTTCTCTGTTGCTTCTCAGGCTCCATCTAGATAAACTCCCCACCTCCAGGCATTTGGAGGCAGTTGTATTCAAGGATTTCTGGGTATAAATATGAGTTATCAAGAATCATCAACATGAATTAACGGATTGCATGTGCTTGCCTGGCATGTACATAATTTAAAAGTGCTTTCATAGGAGTCTTGAAACGTCTCTAAGGGGGAGCAGATATGACCCCAGGTATTACTAGACAGATTCATGCAAGAGAAACTGATACCAGGACTTAGTCGAATTCACACGTGAAAACCCAGTTGTTTACCTTCCTAAGTCATTATTTGTGTGTTCTTGTCCCCAGGTAAGGAAACAGAGCCTCATAGAAGTGATTTGCCTGAGGGAATACAGCTGGTGGCTCCAGAACTAGGACTTGAACTTAGATCTCTCAACTGGACAGCACGGGAAAGTGAGGATGAGGCATAGAACAGACCACAGAGTTGCTCTGTCTGCGTCCGTCCTCCTGCCACCCCAACCCTCTATGAAGGAGCCCAGTGGATCCCAGCTCTGCTGGTGCCCAGACCCTAGGACAGATTCAGTGCACTGGGGGTGCAGAGGTCCAGTCCAGAGCTGGGGGTGAGGCCTCAGGGCAGGGCTGCAGGCACAGAGGTGGCTCGATGGCCCAAAGTGTGTAGAGACAGGCCCTGTCGTGGGGGTATCTCTAGCACACCCCATCCAGATCTAGGGTCCTGTCATGAGGAGTCTGACCTCAAAGACAGAGGACAGGCCTCACCAAAACTAGCCACTGACCCAAAGCTGCCACATCTTGTCGTGAACCTCCTCGCCCCTCCACTCGGTCCCTAGGACCTAAACACTGCACTTCACGGCTTGCTTGTCCACCCACACATGGAGGCCTGCCCTGAGCTTGTGCTGGCTCATAGCAGGAGAGAGAAGTGTGCGGCTGCTCACTTTACCAATCGAATTGGAAAAATACAGGCCCAGCAAAAGCCCTCGAACATGTGCTCTGGGGCAGGGTTCAGCCAATGCATTTTGTTTTGCTGGTGCTTTGTCTCCCCTCCCTTCCCTCCTGCCCTCACACCCAGGGAGAAGAGAGGCGGCATAGGGGCAGGGAGAGCTCCAGGCAGTGGGAAAGCAATAGAAACCAAAGAGAGGAAGGGAGCTGTCACAATCAGTGGAAAAGGGGAGAAGAAGCTTTAGCTAACAGGGGTATCCAGTCTTTTTTCTTTTCTGCTGCACATTGGAAGAATAAGAGTTGTCCTGGGCCACACATCAAATGCAGAAACACTAACAACAGCTGATGACCAAAAGAAAAGGTCCAAGCATCCTTTTCACGATGTCCGACACCACAGATAAGCAAAGCAGCCCTCAAATCATCTGCATGCGGCCCATGGGCTGCAGCTTGGACAGCCCTGCCGGCAGTTCTAGGGGACTAACGTGCATATTGTAGAGAGAGAACACAACTAAAAACAAACAAACACAAATTTTATACAGCACCAACCATTTTCCCAAGGGACCAATAAATGCTATGGTACATAGTCCTTACTTTCAAACATACTTTCTGGTTCAAGTTTCAAAATTACACTCTCGTAGGAAATAGTCCACTTCAACATAACATGAAAAAATCTTTTAAAAACACACGCACACAGACTGTAACTTTTTTTTCCCTAAACCAATACTGAATTCTAGAAAGTCTATGAATGCCTTCAATCTTAGCAGGACTGAATTCAACAGCTCTCCACCTCTGTGGGGCAATGACTTTCAACTGGTGTGCCATGGAAATGAGGATGTTTGGTGTCCTGTGAAAAATTTTAAAGCTCATTAATTAAATTATTTTGGAAAGAAGTTCAAAGCACAGTAAGTACATTCTTTCTTTTACTTTTTTTTTTCTTGATCTGCATAATTTAAGTGTGTCACGGAAGTTTAACTAGAGGTTCAAGGGTACCGTGAGATAACAAAAGGATAAAAAACACTGGTCTACAGACATTTTTCTGAACAACACATTTATCCCCTCTAGGCTTAGATACAGCAGTTGATACAAATGCTTTGAAGACGACAATGACAATGGATAAAATGCTTCTATACTCACATTTGTCCCTGCGGAAGGCAAAGGAAATGCAGGATTTGACTGAGCAAATGACCTTGCCGGAATGGCTGCAAAAGGCGTTCCAAGATTTGAGGCATAATCTAAAGGATGAATTACACAAGCCAGTTGAATTCCTGGTTATTGACTGTGCTTTCTTTTTTTTTTTTTTTTGAGACAGAGCCTCAAGCTGTCACCCTGGATAGAGTGCCGTGGCATCACAGCTCACAGCAACCTCCAATTCCTGGGCTCCAGCGAGTCTCCTGCCTCCACCTCCCAAGTAGCTGGGACTACAGGCGCCCGTCACGACACCCGGCCATTTTTTGGTTGCAGCTGTCATTGTTGTTTGGCGGGCCCAGGCTGGATTCGAACCTGCCAGCTCAGGTGTACGTGGCTGGTGCCTTAGCCGGTTGAGCCACAGGCACCGAGCCTGACTGTGCTTTTAAGAGTCAGTGCTTCTCTCTTCTGTCCTAGTTATCTAGGACAGAAGAGGGCAGAGAAAACTGAAAATTTCCTGTTATCATATGTATTAGTGGTTGGCATGATTATACCTCTGGACACACTGGTAACCAGGAAAGCTTTATGTCTAAAATATCTCAGGAAATACTGAAAGGCCTAGTTCCCAGGCCCAATTTTAGTGTCCAGGGATCCGTTTGCTGCATACATCTATAAGAAGGACGTATCAGAATGCAACGGCCTTGCAGGAAACTGATTTCAGCTTTCAGCTCTGACCCGTAGGCTCACCTTCATTCCCAGCAGGGTTATACATGGCTGTGCTACTGGGAGAGGCCAGCGTTCCCTCTGCCGAACCAAGTATACACCGCATGCCAGCACTGCAGAGGGGGAGAAAAGGGAAAGCAGCTCCTCAGTAAGTTAAACAAAGAACTGCCATACGACCCAGACGTTTCCCTCCTAGGAAATAATCCAAATGTCTATCAAAAAGAGAATGGATAACTGCTGGCGGGATTGCAAACTAACACAACCTCTTTGGAAAGACGTATGGAGAATCCTCAAAGAACTAAAAGTAGAACTTCCATTTGATCCCACAATCCCATTACTAGGTATCTATCCAGAAGGAAAAAAATCATTTTGCCATAAGGACATTTGCACTAGCATGTTTACTGCAGCCCAATTCACAATCACCAAGATATGGAATCAACCCAAGTGCCCATCAGCCCATGAATGGATCAATAAACTGTGGTATATGTACACCATGGAATACTATTCAGACATAAAAAGATGGAGACTTTACATTGTTTGTATTTACCTGGATGGAGCTGAAGCACTTTCTTCTTCGTAAAGCATCACAAGAATGGAAAAGCAAGTATCCAAGATACTCAAGACTAATATGAAACCAATACATAAACAACTACATGCCCACATGAAACAGAAACACAAGTATATTCAAGTGGGGATGGAGGCAGAGGGAAAGAAGAAAGGGGAGAAGGAAAGGGGATTAGTAAACTCTCACTTAATGTGCAGAATGTAAGGGTATACAGCATACCCCCTGGACGAAGGGCTCAACTACAACTTGAACTTTATCTTAGAAAAGCAGACAATGTAACCTAGTCATTTATGCCCTCAGATGAATCTGAAATTTAAAAAAAAAAAAGAATGGATAAACAAAATGTGGTACATACATACAATGGAACATTATTCAACCCTAAAAAGGTCATACATGTTACAACATGGATGTGTCTTTTTTACTTACACTAAGTTAAAAAAAAAAAAAGCCAGTCATCAAAGGCCACCTATTGTATGATTCTGTTTACAGAAGTGTCCAGAAGAGGCAAATGCACAGAGATGAAAAGCAGACTGGTGGTTACCAGCGGCTGGGGAAAGAGGGGAACAGGGAGTGACTGCTTAATGGGCATGAAGTTTCCCTTTGAAGCAATTACAATTGGAACTAGATGGTGGAAACATTTGCACGATCTTGCGAACATGCAAAATGCCACTGTATTGTACTCAAAATGGTCAAAATTCTTAGTCCTATGTGAATTTTACCATAATAAAAAATAAGGTAGAAAAAGAAGGGCTTTAAGAATTCTTTTTAATTGTGACAAAATTAAAAAATTGTGATTAAAAATGTACCGTCTTAACCATTTTTAGGTGTACAGTTTAGTGGTGTTAAGCATATTCACATCGTTGTGCAACCATCACCACCATCCATCTCTAGAATTCTTTTCATCTTGCAAAACTGAAACTCTGTACCCATTAGAAATTAACTCCCTGGCCAGGCGGAGTGGCTCATGCCTGTGATCCTAGCCCTCTGTCAGACTAAGGCCAGAGGGTCCCTTGAGCTCAGGAGTTTGCCACTAGCCTGAGCAAGAGCAAGACCTTTAGTATTTTACTAAAAATAAAAAAATTAGCTGGGCATTGTGGTGAGCACCTGTTGTCCCAGCTACTCAGGAGGTGGAGGCGGGAGGATTGTTTGAACCCAGGAGTTTGAGGTTGCTGTGAATTAAGCCGACACCACAGCACTCTAGCCTGGGCAACAGAGCAAGGCTCTGTCTCAAAAACAAAACACTAACTCCCATTCCCCCCACCCCCCTTCAGCCTCTGGTAACCTTTATTCTACTTTCTACCTCTGTGACTGCCTGCTCTAGGTAGTTCATTGTAAGTGGGATTGCACAGTATTGGTTCTTGTGTGACTGGCTTGTTCCACTCAGCATAATGTCCTCTGGGCTTATCCAGGTTGTAGCATGTTTCAAAATTTCCTTCCTTTTAAATGCTGAGTAATATTCCACTGTATGGATATATCACATTTTGCTTATCCATTCATCTGTGGATGGACATTTGGGCTGCTTCCATGTTTCAGCTATTGTGAATAACTAATGCCCACATTTCCAAATGCCTAACCCTAGTCACCCACTCTGCATCCCCGAGCCAGGCACCCTCTTCTCTGCCTCAGAGACGCAGCAGCCACCTCCTCAGTGTGTCTGCCTGCTCTCCCAATGTCTGTGCTCAGCAGCAGGTGGGATCTTGTTCCCCGGTGCCTGTGGGCATCACTGCATCGCAGAAGCCTTCAGTGGCTCCAATCCCACTCCAGGCAGAAGAGAAAGTCTTCACAGGAAGCCCAAGCACTCAGAATCTGGACCCTAGGATTTCCCTGGCTCCTCTGCCATGTTCTCCTTTTCTGGTCATGCTGAATCTTCCCTGGGCATATAGGACCACGCCAGATGTAGGACACCTGCTGTCCAGCTGCCACAGGCTCATTCCACCCCTTCTGACATGTCTTCAGTGAGGCCTCTCCCAACCATCTTATTTAAAATGTAAGGACAACCCCCCCACCCAGCGTGCACTCACCACCGGGAAGGCTATCTAAGTCACCTGATCATTTTGTTTATCATCTGTCTGGCCCCCATTAAGCGTAAGTTCCTTGAGGTCAGGGATTTGGCCTGTTCTGTTCTCTGCCATTTCCTCAGCACTAAGGCAGAGCATGACACACAGCAGGTGCCCAGGGAATATCTGCTGAGTGCACACATGAGCCTGTTCTCTAGGATACTACTTACTTTTCAGAGAAGACCAGACATTTCTGAGCATGCAGCTTCCCTTTCACATGTAGCTCCCAGTCCTAGGCCATAAAGAAAGGAAAATGACCAAAGTAGAACTGACTCCCTGGGAAGGTGAAGGATGAGCACAGAGTCGCTGGCCAGGCAGGGAGCGTGGAGTGCCCGAAGTTGGACCAACCCTAGAGATGCATCTCCCTCTCGCCCACCCCTCCCTCCCTGGCTCCGCCCCTGCCTGCCACCAAGCCCTCACTCATCAGCCCCTCCTCCACCCATCCCATGCCCATCTTGATCAGGTGCCCAAACTCACAAGTCGGATTTCCTCTTCCCCTGTCAGTGGACTGTTGGACCCACTGCCCACCTCCCATTCCTCCTCTCCCCCAGGGAGACCCCACCTTTCTATATCCAGTTGGGAGAATCTGGCAGGTGAACTCCGTGATTTTAAAAAGCTATGAGAGGCAAAATCCTCAAGCACCTCTCAGTCTCAGCCAGTTCCCCCTGAGACTGGAGGTGAGAGGGTGTGTCCCTACTGAGTCTCAGGGCTATGCTTGGACAGTGTGACCCGAGCAGAAGTGACTGACACGCTACGGTGTGACTCTCACTAAGCAAGACATTTACGGTGATTTGGACCGGACAGGAGATGGGAGGTGGAGGCCCTGGAAGGGTCTGACACACATTTGCTTCTCTACTCTGCCACTTCTTGGGGGGGCCCCTGGGCATATCTTGGGCCTCAGTTTTCTCATCTGCAAAATAAGAATAATAGTATCTACCCCATAAGAGTTGCTGTTGGCACATAAAAAGCATTTAAAATATGTTGCTTATGACAATTATTATTAGAATATTTCAGTGCATCAGTAATATGTTTTTTTGTGGGGGGGGTATTGTATTATAAACAGCCTTTGTTTGCAGCAGCTCAAAGCATCATGCAACCACAGGGAAGGTGTCAGGAGGCTCCATCACCACCTTGCAGATGGGGAAGCTGAGGTCCTCTATAATAATTTGTCTAGGTCCCAACTGAGAATTACTCTCTTGCCTCAGATCCAAAATTCTGCCTTTTCTTTTTCTTTCAAACAAGCACAATATACATATACTCAGGGGACAGTAGCTTCTGGGACTACTTCTCCAAACGTAACAGTTTCTCCCCCACTAGCAGCAGAAGCTGGGTTATGGGGGGAAGCCCACCCAGGCTCCTAGCTGTGGCTACCAGCCTATCTTGGATGACTCACCTTCAAATCGAACACCTTCTTGTCGCAGATGCTACAGATGTGGGGCAGGTGGAGGGGGGCCACACCGTGAAGGTCATTTAGCTCGTGAACCTGCAGGGGCCGCACAGAGAGCATTGCCTGCTCCTCCTTGGCCCGCCGCCGGGCGCAGCTGAAACCCTGTTTGCTGTTGTTCAGCCGACCCCCGAAGGAAGGAGGGGTCCTGTCTGAGGTGGGTTCCTCGGGGTCGTATAGCTCAAAGGGCTGGCTGTGGGGTGGAGGCCACAGGTTGGGACCTGCTGTGAGATCGTGCTTGCCTTGGCCAGGGAACCCATGGGAGCTCTCCCACTGGCTGTCTGCGTCCTGTAGCAGGGGCCCCACTTCCCTTTTCAGGCCCCCCGCCTGGTCAGGTAGAAATCCACCTGCCACATGCGGCCCTTGGGAGTTGGGTCCATAGAGGTCTTTGGAAAAGGCAATTTGGCCATCTTGCCCTGTATGGCTGTAGTGCCCTTCGTAAGACATGTTGCCTGAAGTAGAGGCTGAGGCTGGCAGGAAGCTGGGCTGACCATCTATGTCAGAGTCATACGTCTGCCCGGAGTTGGCTTTGCCGTACTCATAGAATCCTGCTGGGGCTGGGGCAGATCCCGTCTTGCCAATGCCCAAGATGACGGCTGGCTGGCCAGGGGCCTGAGGCATCACCCCGCTGAAAGGATGCATCACCATGGCATTGGGAGGCTGGCTAGGAAGGCCCATGGAGGGTCCTGGGCCTCGTGTCTGGCTGGGAGGTGAAAAGGCAATTGCATTAGAGGGAAACCGGGTGCTGCTGGGTATAGTCGTAGCATGTTGGGGTACCCCTGTGTGTCCATGGGGGGAGCTGATCACAGACGGATGCCTCAGCTGGTTGAAGAGGGGCTGGGACATGGCCACTTTGGAGAGGACTTGGTTCAGGACCGTGGCAGCCGCAGTGTTGTTGGTGACAGCTGTCTGTGCCAACTTCAGCCGGTGGAGGGTGAGCTGGGCTTGCAGTTGAGCCAGCTGGAGACTGGCAGGCGAAGGAAGGAGAGGGTTCGGGTTGCCAACCGAGAAGGGGTTCTTGTCCAGGAGCTTGGCGGCACTGCAGGAAGACAGAGGTCTAGATGCTCAGCTGATTTTCAACTGGGGGGTATAAATAAAGCCCTCCCACATGGGTCCCATATATACATGTAAAAGAAAAGAAAACTGCAATCGAAAAATTATTACCAGTCTCACTGGTAATTAGAAATACACACTAAACCCATTAGAAACAAGTTTTTGCTCAGCAAAATAGCAAATATTTTTTAGAAAATAGCAACACTTAGTGTTGGAGAGATACTGGGGAATAGATACAACGTGGACGACAGTCTAAACCCATACAGCTTCCTTACGAGGTAGTCTGACAAAATGCAGTCATTTAAAAAAAAAATGCAATCATTATAGTCATATTCTTTGACCCAATAATTCAATTTTGTAACTCTCACCTAAGAATATGAGCTGGTAAAATACAGACAAAACTTGATATCCTAAGATGTTTAACACAGCATTATTTGAGAGTCTGAAGTTGAAGATTACAAATATCCAACAACAGGGGTATAAGATCTGAAGTGAGTAAATTATATCAACATAATGAAATGTTAAGTAACCATCTCCTATTGGTGTTTAAATTTCTACTTTAGAATCTAACATTTAAGACATTCAGAAAGTGTACCCAGCACCAAACTTGAGATGGAAGACATTTTGGCACCCTAAACACTCGTTGGCTACCTGCTCCCTACCCCATCACTGCCCATGCTAATCAGTATCTTGAATTTGATAAAGTTGTTATTTACCAAAAAGACAACAAAACCCCTAAAACAGGCCAGGCATAGGGGCTCACGCCTGTAATCTAGCATTCTGGGAGGCCGAAGTGGGTAGATTGCCTGAACTCAGAAGTTGGAGACCAGCCTGGGCAAGAGTGAGACCCCATGTTTCTAAAAAAAATAGCCAGGCGTTGTGGGAGGAGCCTGTAGTCCCAACTACCAGGGAGGCTGAGGCAAGAGGACCACTTGAGCTATGACCCTGTGGCACTCTACCAAGGGCAGCAAAGTGAGTCTCTGTCTCAAAACAAATAAAAAAAAAACAAAAATACCCTAAAACAAAAAACACTTAAATGACATGAGAAAATCTATATGCAGTAATGTTAACTGAAAAAAGTGGACTTCAAAGGTGCTTAGAGAGTTGTGTGTATATTTGTGCCAAACACATTTTCATCCCTGTGCTTATTTCCTATCCAAAAGCAATAAAAATTAGGCTCTTGTCTAAATATGGAAATAAACTCAATTTCTCCTATACTCTCGCAGCCCAGATCACTTCTGACACCAGATGTGTGTGGGATTTTTTTACCATACACCAAGCAAGCAGTCAGTTCTGCTGTGGACCAGCTGGGCATCTCCAATTCAGTTCTGACATTATCCACCTGGAAGTGGCATCAGATCCCATAGGTTGACAGCTCAATCCTATGAGGCTGTCTCCCTCTTTGGATGCCAATCACAAGCCCCAGATTGTTTTACCTGTTCTTCTGACTGATCAGCTATGAATCCAGCTTAGGTTAATTTGCTAGAGTGTCTCACAGAATTCAGGTATACACATCAAATAGTTCATTATAAAGAGAATACCGCTGAACACCAGATGCAAGAGCTCTTAAGGCAGGTACATGGGAAGGGGCAGGGCTTCCATGCTCTCTCCAGGGGCTCCACCCTCCCTGTGTAGAGCTATCCAGAAGGCACTGAATCTAGTACTTTGGGCGGTTTTATGGAGGCATCATTGCATAGGCATGATTGATTAAATCATTAGCCATTGGCCAGCCCCTGTCCTCTATCTCCGAGGTGGGGGTGGGGGTGTGGAGCTGAAAGTCCTAATACTGCAATCCCGCCTTGGTCTGTTCTGGCGTGACTGGTGACCAGTGCCTATCATGAAGATACCTCTAGGGGCTCCAAGCCATTTTCAATTTATTAGCATACAAAAAGACACTTGTCAGATTCCAGGGATTTTAGGAGTTATATGCAAGAAACCAAACAAAGACTAAATGTATATATTCCAAAAGATTACAATTCCCTTCAACCCTGCTCTCAAGCCTAACTAGCATAAGGAATAACCCAAAAACTTACAAGTGGAAAATCTGACAATGAGGTAACAGGCTGGGTGGACCCTCACAGAATCTTAGGGGGAGGAGCATGTCAGTTTGATATGTGCCATGTGGGTTGTGGGGTTTTCTAGACCAAAAATCAGCATCTATGGTTTGGAAATTGGACAGACTTTCCCAAAAAGTCTGGGATGTGTGGTTATCAAAGTCAGGGCTCTTTGGTTAGACCTTATTTGGGGGGGCTTAAATTCTCCTTCTGAGAAGTGGATGTAATGAGGAACTATGTTAAGGATGCTGATGAACTGCAATTCCAGGACATTTCAATGGGAAAAATGGGACTGTGAAATTTGAAATGGGATTGCTATGGACAATCCAGGCTGTAAATGGTGGAGTGGAAACCACACAGCTGGGACACTTAGTATCTTCTGTCCTAGGTTCCATACAGTAAAAGCCTAAAGATAATGAAACAAAGAAGACAGGAGCAGAGGGGGAGGGCTCAGGCAGAGAGGAAAAGGGAGACTTGGCAAGCAACATGCTGCCTCTCCGTTTTGTTGGAAGTGAGTTGAATGTGGGTGTGCCCAGAACATCAGGCACACCCACATTCAAATGCAAGTACAAAACACATTTCAGAGCCACATAAAAGTGACTTCATTGTCCTTTCTCATCATGGGAAAATTCAGAAATTGGCTATAAGTTATCAAAAAGACACCACTTTCACCCAGCCAGCAACCCTGCCTTGCTCCAAGGGCATAACAGGCTGATTGCATTGTAAAGTATTGAGTAGGGAGGTCAAGGTTGAAGGCAATTACAGACTCTTTCTCCGCTGGGGAATTAAGCTGGCTGCAGACAAGCCTTAGGATCTGCTGTATGCCCAGCACAAATCGTGCACCCGCAGAGTGGGGAGGCACTAATGTGTTTCTAGACAAGAATCTGGAAGGAAGAGGAGGATGAATGGTTCGAGTCTGATGATAGATTTCGACTTGCGCACCATTAAGTCGCTGGGCTTTAGAAGAGCAATTAAGCTTAACTCCCAGCCCTGCCCACATACGGTCAACCCTCCCCACGGGTTTGTCCACTAGGCAGCCAGTTCCCGCTAACAAGGCGATAATGAGGTGCCAACTTGGTTGCCATGACCAGAGCAAGACAAGGTTGGTTTTGTTTTTCCCAGAGAAGTCAGCCCTATTTTCTAAAATTGCTTTCTGAGCTCGAGGGAGCTCTTAGTGGAGATTCCTCTTTGCCCCGTGCAGGGTATTTGTAGGTCAGCCACGGGAAGCAAGTCCTTTCCAGACGATGGCCCAGGTTTTAGAAGTTTATCTATTCAGATTTAGCATGACATAAAAATAACCAGGTTTTCTATTTTATTCCTAACTTTTGCTTTGCCCAGCAAAATTCTTATTGTCCCCAACTTTAATCCACGTTGAATAGAAATGATTTCACATGAATCATCAGAAATGATTTCTCATAAATACCTATTTTGAGTCAAAATCCCTAGATAGAAAAAAAAAATCATCCTATTTAAAAAAAAAACACTAAAATTCTTAGCCTGAAAGTTAATAACCTGAAATTCAGGTGCATATAGTAATTATATTTTCTAGCTAATTAGGGTACATGATCGTCTGACACTCCGGGGCTGAAACTGATGCCCCCTCTGTCTTCCTACTACCTGACTTGTTGCTGATACATCACTTGCACATCCTGCCTTGTGTTAAAAGTAATTGGTTATATGCCTTTCTACTCCACAGACAGAGAAACAGGTACGTCCTGGAGATTCCTGTATTTCCTCAGCACACTGCCTCGCATTTGGGGTATGCTCAGTTAATGCTGTGAGCAGAATGAAGGAGGCAGGTGAGGTGTGGCTCGTCAGAACCTGGTGACTTTAGGAGATAGGGACACTTGTTTCATGAGTATACATCTCTGTGGATAAAGACTTTTGGACAGGCTCAGCGCCTGTAGCTCAGCGGCTAGGACACCAGCCCCATACATCGGAGCTGGTGGGTTCAAACCCAGCCCGGGCCTGCCAAGCTACAATGACAACTACCACCAAAAAAAAAAAAAAAAAAAATAGCCAGGCCTTGTGGCAGGCAGCTGTAGTCCCAGCTACTTGGGAGACTGAGGCAAGAGAATCGCTTGAGCCCAAGAGTTGGAGGTTGCTGTGAGCTGTGACACCATGGCACTCTGCCGAGGGCAACATAGTGAGACTCTGTTTCAAAAAAAAAAAAAAAAAAAAAATTTTGGACAGTTTAAAAAGGATAAGCTAAAAACACCAAGTCCCAAAACACAAAATATCCAGGGAAAAGGGAAAAATGTTGCGAAAGGGGCCATTATTTAAAAACAAATTTTTAC
>CAUYRH010082949.1:0-21739 GCA_963574655.1 Perodicticus potto | reverse complement strand
TCGACCATTATTAAAATATTTATAAGGTAAATATGAGCTAGCTGTCAAATAGCGTTTCCTGATGCCCTTTGACCCTTCCAGTTCTTATTTTTCAACGCTTTGGTGCACAGTTTTTTTCCAACCAGTTTTCACTTGTCTGGGCTAAATGTCGTACCTTACGATGACCAATCATTCAGCATCAATTAATCAAATTCCGCATCCCAAGTGGGAGGCGTGAGAGGAAGAGTGCGTCTGGTTTTTATAAAGCAATTAGCCATCGGGCCATTCTAGGATCCAGCAGTCCCAAACAAATAGAATTTGACGCTTTTTCGGTGCTGTCCAAGTGGTGGGATATTATTGATGAGTAGGCATTTAAAAACCATCCTGTTGATTTTTGAGAAAGTACTTTAACGGTTTTTATTTTTTTTTAATGCCATTTCCATCTTGGTAGTAGAAAAAGTCTGCATTTGAAAAAAAAAATCTAGCAATAACTGACAGAAGTGGTATGTTTTTAACACAAGAAAAGAGTGGGAAAAGTGTCAGGATTTTGGTGCTGATTATTGCTAGAGTTCCAAGAATACTTTTTTTTAAAAAAAAACTTTGTGTGTGTGTGAGAGAGAGGGAAAGAGAGACAGAGAGAGAGTGAGTGTGTGTGTTTAAGTTAGGAGGACATATCTGAAAGCTTTTCAAAGTTGAAAAAAGAGTGTAAAATATAAAACTCAATTTATTTATAATGCATTTTTTTTTCTGTTTTTGGCCAGGACTGGGTCTCAACCCACCACCTCCGGCACATGGGGCCAGCGCCCTACTCCTTTGAGCCACAGGCGCTGCCCTGTTTATAATGCATTTTGAGATGGCATCTGAAGCATGATTTAGGCATACTTTGCCTTCTGAAATAAATAAACTAATTACATCGGCCTCTGCCTCACCTACTTCATGCAGCCTCTATGGCCATGTCTTGCATGCCACTGTTTTAACAATGTTGTTCACACATGGATGGCTATGCACTAATAATTAAATGATACTCTGAATACTAAGTAGCAGTAACACATACAATTTCACTCAAAAGCAAAACACATGTGAGCTAAATTAAAAGATTTTTTAAAAAGAAAAACCTGCAATAACGGTTTAGATAAACAGAATTCAAGCCCTTGTTTGTGTGTACCCTACCTCGTGAAGAAGAAACTAAGTCATCAATTTTAAATGCCTAAAAATCAAACATGATTTAATTTCATGGCAAAAAGCTCTGGGATCCAAGTCTTTCTGTTCTCTTCCCACTTCAGTTTCTATCAGGGAGGAAGCATATGGTAGAGGACAGCCGAGGCCTGCAAGTCACCTCTGCAGAGATGGTTTCAATGGCAACACATCGAAACTCGGTCTGGAAAATGGAAGCAATCATACTCATCACTTCTCTACTTCAAAGAGGGCTGGGAGGATTAAAGAGCCAGTGCTCGAAATTCAAATTCACATTTTCCTCTAAACCTCGGCAGAATTCTTTGTCATCCCAATAGAGACGATCCAAGTGAGAAGTGCCATTAAGGAAATAGTCGCACACTCAGAAGAGCCCCACAGGGACTCAGAAGAGCTCCGCCAGAAGTTCCGGGCTAGAGGTAAACTCAGCCCAGTGCTCATAAAGCACGTTGAAATTCTCAAGTGACAGGCACTACGTGGGAACAAATCATTCTTAATTTAAGAGATAAATATGCCATATCCAGAACTAATAATGAAGGGGCTGGAATAAATATAAAGCTATGATGATTATGACCATTTATCCTTAAATCTGGCAATGTCTTTCAGGGGCAGCTGGAAATACTAAGACGATTGTGTGCCCTGTGCTATATGAAGCTGTCAATACTCAAGGACTCTGGTGTTGCCCTGATTGTTCCTACAACTGCAAAAAAACGGAACAGAATTGATCAGTGTGCAATGGTCCAGCTGTCTTTCGGCACCTGCAGAAACATGCCATTCGCCAGCTTTGGCCATTAGGAAAAGCTCCTGTGGTTTCTAACCTGGACATCTGCTCAACGCCCCTTTCCTTAGGTGGATATTCAAAAGGCAAATTATGTTCCCAGGGTCAGGCCACTAGGGTTTAGGTTCAGAGTTCAGACTATCTGCACTTTTGATAATAATGAAATCTGCAAGGAAGGAAGAATTCTAATCCACTTTTTGACAATTTTGCCACATAATATTTTTTAAGAGGAACATTTTTTCTTCCTATTACAACTTTCTGCTTTAAAAGACACTTGCTGTAAAAGGTTATTTCCTCATCACAGTAAGGTTGAAAGTAGAAAATGTTTTAGCGAGAAAAATAATCTCTACCTATAAGTTAAATTCACATTATGAGTATTGAAGCATTATTTAAGGTAAATATTATACTGATGGGAGACTTGACAGCTTTCCTAGTTACCTGCATGGAGTTGAAGAGCGTCTCTCTGAGCAAAGTATCACAGGAATGGAAAAGCAAGTATCCGATGGAAGCAATACTAATATCAAAGTATTTATTTAATATATATCTTTCATTACACATTTTTTGGTGCTGAAATAATATCTTTTAGACGTGCCCACAGTAACTATAAAGAGATAAAGCAGGGTCATTCATTTAAACACCATTCCTAACAAAACACTAAATATAACTAACCTATAGGAAAGGGAAATTACAGGCACTACTTGTCACGCTGTGGCCAATTATTGACTTTTTAATTTTATTTTACTTTCTCATTGACAAATAAAAATCTGATATACGTATAGAGTACAGTATATTTTTAAATAAACACATACATTGCAAATGCCTTAATAAATCTAATCAATACACGAGTTACCTCACATACTTATTTATTTGCGGTAAGAACACTTACAATCTACTCTTACCGATATTCAAGTACATGATTCATTGATATTAAGTATAGTTACCATGTTGTAAGGTAGATCTCTTGAGCTTATTCCTCTGGCCTAACTGAAATTTGTCTCCAGTGACTAACAGCCTATTTGTATTCTTGATCAGCATCTCTATTTAGTTGAACATTAGGGAACTGAAGATAGATGGCAGCCTCCTAATAAAAGAAAACACAGTGAAGTAAATTACAAAGAAAAAATTTTAAATAACTCAAAATTACTGAATTATGGATTGTACAGCAAGTATAGCTGAACAGTAAATATAGTTCCCCTACTCATCAGATGAATTTCTAGTAGTTATTTGTGAAGTGTTGGCCTGTATCTGATATTCAGTTCCTGAAAAGGCTTTCTTTCTTTCTTTCTTTCTTTTTTTTTTTTTTTTTTTTTGTAGAGACAGTCTTACTTTATCAGCCTGGGTAGAGTGCAGTGATGCCACACAGCTCACAGCAACCTCCAACTCCTGGGCTTAGGCGATTCTCTTGCCTCAGCCTCCCGAGTAGCTGGGACTACAGGCACCCACCACAATGCCCGGCTATTTGTTTGCTTTGCAGTTGAGCCGAGGCTGGGTTTGAACCCGCCACCTTCGGCATATGGGGCTGGTGCCCTACTCCTTGAGCCACAGGCGCTGCCCCCTGAAAACGCTTTCAATGCTAGACTTGTTTCCTCTTGATTTCTCCTTTCTCCCTTTCTCTCTTTCTCCCTCCTTCCTTTTCTCTTCTCTTTTCTCTCTCTCTTTTTCTTTCTCACTCTCTAAATGTTCAATATAAATTAAAGCATTGTTTGGATTTTTAGCAGATTCAAATCAGAGACAAATCCTCACTTCACACATGTTGAGGGGCTGGGAGAAGTTCTTTGATAATGTACCCAGTAGAATGTTAGGTAAGGAGATTCCAGTACTAAAAAACAAACTTATTCTCCTTTTTCCATGAATGATAATTTAAATTTTAAAATCTGAAAGTCTGCCTCTACAAATCTTTAGTGTAGTGTGGCTTAAAAAGGACTGAACAAGCAGTTAGGGAGATAATTTCGGTTCTAGAGAAGCTACTGGTAGCTGTGTCACTCTAGGAATGCAGATCTCAATCCCACATCTCCGAAAGGAGTACATTGGATATGATCATCATTAGGACTTATAATTCTCCAATTCTTTTATTCTAATCCAACATCTTTCTTGCAAATGTGTTCTTTACTAAAGAACAATTTCTGTGGATGTGGATGTGAGAGGGGAGATATCCTGGACTTTATTACAAGAATGACCCGTTCTCCAGACTGTCCACCACAGTTCTATCTCTGTTCAAGTGCAGTATTTTAACAATGACTCAGCCAAATGAGCAAAGTCAAGTCAAGCATACCATAGAACACGAAAAGCAGCAATGACACATTTATAATCAGGAAACTGATGATATCTAGATATAGTTAACTCTCTGTATAAAATGTTCATGTATTTTTTCTGGTTTAGAAATCATTAGACAGTTAATGCTATATTTAGAATTATCATCTCTGCTGTTTTTCTATGCATGGGTAAGAAGACCTTTATAACCAGAGTATAGTATACAAAAGAAATACATTCTTTGTTAGATTCATAGCGTGCAAATATCTTCTCCCATTCTGAAGACCATCTGTATGCTTGGTCATTGTGCCCTCAGCTGTCCAGAGTTTTCAGCTTGCTCATGTCTCATTCATTTATTTTTGGTATTGCTGCAATTGCCAAAGGGGTCTTCTTTATAAAATACTTTCTAAGGCCAATGTTAAGAGTTTTTCCCACACTTTCTTCTAGATTTTTTATCATTTTGTGTCCTAAATGTAAATCTTTTATCTAGCATGATTCTATTTTGTCAGAGGTGTGGGTCCAGTTTCAGTCTTTTACATGTGGCTAGCCAGTTCTCCCAGCACCATTTATTAAATAGAAATTATTTCCCTAGTGTATGCTTTCGTTTGCTTTATTGAAGATCAGATGGTGATACATGGCTGGGTTTATCTCCATGTTCTCTATTCTATTCCATTGATCCATACCTCTACTAATTAGAGGTAAATGTTACCATTAGCCTGGTACCATGCTGTTTTGATTACTGTACAGGTAGACCCTTAGTATAACTGGAAGTCTGGTAACATGTTGTTTCCAGATTTGTTTTTATTTCCTGGAATTGCATTGGCTATTTGGATTTTCTTTCCAGTTCCATATGAAACAAAGTCCAATTTTTTCAAGTTCTTTAAAGTATGATGCTGGTGCTTTGATGAGGATTGCATTAAATCTGTACATTGCTTTGGCTAGTATGGATGGTTTAACAATGTTGATTCTTCCCAGCCATAAGCATAATATGTTTTCCCATTTATTAATAACTTCTGCTATTTCTTTTCTCATGCTTTTGTACTTCTCTCTATAAAGATCCTTCATGTCATTTGTTAAGTATATTCCCAGAGATTTCTTTGGAGCTACTGTAAAGGGTATGATGTCTTTGATTTTATTCTGAGCTTGACTGCTATTGGAATATTTGAAGACTACTTATTTGTAGATATTGATTTTGTATCCTGAGATGTTACAGCATTCCATGATCACTTCCAAGAGCTTTGTGGTTGAATCTCTGGGGTTTTCTAAGTATAAGATCATATCATCAGCAAAGAGCAAGAATTTGACCTCCTCTGTCCCCATTTGTATTCCTTGATCTCCTTCTCTTGCCTGAATGCATTGGCTAGAATTTCTACCTATATATTGAATAGCAGTGGCAATAGTGGACATCCTTGTGTGGCTCCAGTTCTAAGTGGAAATGCTTTCATTTTGACCCTATCCAGTATGGTATTGACTGTGGGTTTGTCGTAGATGCCCATATAAGTGGGCAAAAGACGTGAACAGGACCTTTTCTGAAGAAGATAGACAAATGGCCAACAGACACGTGAAAAAATGTTCATTGTTCCTAATCAGCAGAGAAATACAAATCAACACTATCTTGAGATATCACCTAACCCCACTGAGAATAGCCCACATCACAAAGTCCCAAAGCTGCGAATGCTGACATAGTTATGAAGAGAAACATGCTAGTGCAATTGCAAACTAAGACAGTCTCTGTGGAAAGAAATATAGAGAATTATCAAGGAGCTAAAAGCAGACCTTCCATTTGATCCAGTAATCCCATTATAGGTATGGACCCAGAAGAAAAAAAAATATTTTTACCACAAGGACATTTGCACTAGAATGTTCGTTGCAGCTCAATTCACAATCACCAAGATGTGGAGTCAATCCAAGTGCCCATGGATACATGAATGGACTAATAAACTGTGGTGTATATATCCCATGGGCTGCTATTCAGTCATAAAAAATATGGAGACTTGGCCTGGATGGAGTTGAAGAACATTCAGCACGGTAAAATATCACAAGAATGCAAAAGCGAGTAGCCAATGTATGCAGCCCTAATATGAAACCAATAGACAAGAAACTATACCCTTATAAGAGAGAAAAAATTAAATTCAAATGTGCAGGAGGTAGGGAAGAAGGGAGGAGGGCTGGTAAACTCTCACCTAATGGGCCCAGTTTGGGGGCATCCAGCACACCACTCAGGTGAAGGGTTCAACTGCAATAGGAACTTTACCTGACAAATCTAAACAATGTAACCTAATCGTTTGTACCCTCATATTAATCATAAATTAAAAGCAAAGAAATACACGATTTAGGAGAGCTAAGTGATTTTCAGCCTTAGAAATTCCATTGTATAGCTATGTTGAGGGTTTTTTCATCTATTTTTTTTAATATATATCAAACAAAGTAAGCTCAAGAATTTTAATTACTATTTCACAGTTTAATGTTTGTTTATGTGTGTGCCCTTCACAGTGCCTCGAATAGAGCATTACATATGATACATATTAATAAAAAGTTACTAAAATAACAATTTTCCCAAACCATAAATTTCCATTTTTCTTTTTTTCGAAAAAAAATCATAATGTTTTATTTTTGTACCTGACAATCAAGGGAATTTGTAATAATGTTCATCAATAATAAACCAAATACTTTTCCTTAAATTGATAGATTTAAACTCTTTTAACATTGAAAAATTCACCTATAGTAATATCTTATTTCTTAAAGAAAAGGGAAAAGAAAGAGAAGGGATAAAAACAGAAAATGAAAGAGAAAAGTGGGAGGACTAAAGGGCAGGTGGAGAGACCAACTCCTCACAAGAGGATGGGTTCGGTCCAGCCTGTGTGAAGACCAGTTGTTTGACCTCAGAGAAGCCATAATCCTTAAAAAGGAAGAGAAAGAGGAGGGTGCAGGGAGAAAGAAGAGCAGAGAGAGGGAAGGAGGGAGGGGGTGGGGTCTCGGTGTGTGACACACCTCTTAGGGGCAAGACACAATCTTAAGAAGGACTTTATCTAACAAATACAATGAGTGTAACCTGGTTTATTGTACTCTCAATGAATCCCCAATAATAAAAAAAAAGGGGGATTCAGGTCAGCCTACTTCTTGCTTGCTCACCTATGGCCCTGAGTGTGCCCCAAGATAGCTCTACAAGACTGTGGAGACTGATGTCTTCACTTGGGCCCATGCTGAGCACTACCCACGGGGCAAAGGCAGGGTCTCCTGGGCAGGGTGACCAGAGAGGAAATTTGGGAAGTGGGCAAAGCAGGTTTATTGGCTATCTCTTGTAAATAAAAACCAGAAAACCTAAATGACTAGAAAAATGTTTAGGTATTCATTCCTACCTGATCAAAAATATTTCATAAAATATGAATGAAATGTTAATTCTCAGAATAGCACTAAAACCACTATTGTTCTACAAATTCTCAACAATGCATAAATAAAGAAAATTACAAGGGGACTTTAAAAAGTTTGTGGAAAAATGAAATTAAAACATCAAAATAAAATACATAAACTTTTATTTCTCAACATAAGCTCCATCAAATTCCAGACAATTTTGTGAGCAGCAATACCAACTATTCAGTCCACAAAGAACTGAGGGTCCTGGGAATTTAACCATATCAATGCTGTTTTTATTTTTTTCTTTCTTTTTCACATCATTGCCTGAAGAGAAGTGGGTGGATGCCCTTCATGGTTTTTTGTTTTTTTTTAAAGATTAGGAAACAAAAGGAAATAAGAATGGGTCAAATCAAGGTTGTAGAAAGATACCTAATGATTTCCCATCAAAACTCTAGCAATTGGGTTTTTCTCATTAAGGAGGCAGGCGGGAAGGAGAGTCGATTAAAGTTTCCACCTAAACGGGAACAATGCCTGGGTATATGGGTTAAGGACACAACTAACAAACCTTACAAACACAAACAATGTAACCTCATCATATGAACCTTCACATTAATTGGAAAAA
This sequence comes from Perodicticus potto, assembly GCA_963574655.1. NCBI lineage: Eukaryota > Metazoa > Chordata > Mammalia > Primates > Lorisidae > Perodicticus > Perodicticus potto. The sequence continues at coordinate 13,565 of CAUYRH010082949.1, read as the reverse complement.
AATAAAAGCTCAAGCAAAATTGCCCTTGTTTGATGAGAAGAACCAGCAGGGTCATTGTCTATGGAGAAGGACTTTCTAGTGAAACCTTCCCAGGCATTTTTCTGCTAAAGGTTTTACTAACATTCTCCAAACACTCTCATAATAGCACAATGTTATGGGTTTTTGGCCCTCCAGAAAGTCAGCAAGCAAAATGCCTGGAGCATCCCAAAGGGCTGTTGCTGTGACTTTTGCTTTGAGTGGACGCTCCCAGTCCTCGGCAGCCGTTGCTCTGACTGTGCCCTGTCTTCAGGATCCTGCTGCTAAAGCCACGTTTCATCTCCTGCTTCAGTTCTCACAGAAATGCTGCAGGGTCTTGATCCTACTTGCTGACAGTTTCCATTCAATGCTCTATTCTTACCTGCAACTGATCTGCGTGCAGCGGGTTTCGCACCCATCCAGTGGAAAGTTTGCTCAACTTTTTCAGCCAAAATTGTGTAAACTGAACCATTTGTGCTGTCTGTGGTCTCAGGTACTTTTTATGCTTCAATAATAACATCTTGTCAATTAGAGCACAAGCAAGATGAATGTTTTCCTTGCAGATTGATGTGGATTGTTCGTTGCCGTGAGCTTCATCAGCCATATCATCTCATTCCTTCTCAAAATGAGTTGTCTGTGTGCAAATTGCTGATTTTCTTGGGACCTCATTTCCCTTAGTTTTTCATGAGGCATCAATGACTTCATGATTCTTTCACCCAAGCTTTACCATGAATTTGATGTTCATTCTTGTTTCAATTTTGGCAGAATCCATGTGGCTCTGATAGGGGCTGTTTTCAACCTGACATCTTAACTTTCCCAGAGCCTGAAACTAGATCGTGCTCAGACACATTATAACGAGTTCGTATGGGTTTATTTGGGTTCAAAAAATGTTGACATCCATGTATAGTTTTTTTCATAATATGCATTTTCCAAGAACTTTTTGAAGACTCCTCATATAGTTGAAATAAAGCAATAGAAAATAATAAAATAAAAATCATTCTACAGGTATTCCCCACTGATCTATACCCTTACTAGAAAAACTAAGAGTACCAAAATGCCATGCAAGAGCATGACACAGAGTAAATAAACAACAAATAGCTTTTCGTTTGCTATAAATAATCATAAAAATATAACCAAAAACTATAAAAACAAAAGATAGTTAAAGAAAATGTGAAGGTTTGGGAATTTAAAAAATTGTAGAAGTAATGAGGAAAATATTCTGTCAAAACTAAAACTTGAATAAATGATGAAATAAATGCTATGTCACTAAACAGAAAATCCAGTTACTTAGAGAAAAATGTCAGTTCTTTACCAAATTAACTTACAGACTCAAGGCAATTCCAATCAGAATCTCGGTGTTTTTATTTGGACGCTAACAAAAACGATTTTAGAGTTCATCAGAATGAAAAACGTTTGAGACTAGCCAAGATAAGAAATATTACATACATACATGCAGAGCCGAGAGCTGAAGGAAGAGAAGCACAGGACGAAAGCTGGTATTAGACACTGAGACCCAGTCTAAAGCTACAAAAATGAGAAATTTCAGATGCTGACACTGCATACGAAGTCTTAAAAGTACAGACTAATATATGAAATAACACAGAATTCGTACATGAGAAAAGTTTATTCCTAATCCATGACAATGGAAGGATTGCTTGGGATATGACTCAGTGGTATTGAATAAGTATTAGAAACCAAGCTAAAACAGGAATTTAGAGATACCCAATTCATAGGTCAGAGTCAAATAAGTTCTAGATAACTTACTAAGTTGAATGCAAAAAGAAAAAAGAACTAGAAAATCATAAACTGTAATACTTCTTGAGGCTTAGAGATGGAAAGAACTTCATAAATATAAAAGTAGAACTACCGAAAAAAACAAAAAAGAAATATTTGACTCCATGAAAAACGTAAAATTTCTCAGTGTTTAAAAGCATCAAATCCAAAACCTAAAAAGCTGAGAAATTATTTGTAATAAATTCAATACATAAAGATTTGATATCAAAGTGCTTACAAATAGTATTTTAAGTTAATTACTTCAACTTTTTTTTATATTTCATATTTTAAATTTATAGGAACAGGTAGACAAAATTTAACCCATGTACTTACGACTCTCTTTTCAAAATGCTACAGTCTTGTCATATTTGTTTCAGATTTTTTTTTTTTTTTTGCTAATAGTATATTGGGGGAGCGTGTTAGGAATTCAGATAAAGCTCTAGTTCATCTAGTACTTACCACTTCCTTTTCCCCAGAAGCAAATATTTTAGTTAGCGTATTATCAATGTTCTTATGCTATGCTTTTCCAAATTTGTATGTGTACTCAACACTAATTTATTTAATTTGCTGCATTACCTAAAGGTTAAAATATTGTACATAATATTCACAACTTTTTTCCTTTCAATTATGCTTATGTTTTAGAGTTATTTATATTGACAAATGTAGATATAGTTTATTACTTTGAATTACTGTGCAATAATCTCAGAATCTGTTAATAAAACATGTGCATTAATTTCTCTACCAAGGAACCATTGGTTTATGTTCACTTTTTGCCATTACCCACAGAGCTGACATGGATAACATGGGTAAGTTTTGCGTCTTGCACAGAAGTGAAATTAGTGACAAAAGAGATTAATAATTTCAGCTTTTCTAGATACTGACAACTTGTTTTCCAAAGTAGTTATGAAAATTTCTACCCCCTTCAGCAAAGTACAAGTTTCCACTTCTGTACATTCTTGTTATTTTTTAATGATCAAGTTCCACTTTATGGAATTTTGGTCTAAGAACACAATCTATATAATATTCTTTTCTAGTTTTTTTGTTGTGATTGTTGTTTCTGCAAAGACTTGCTTTGGGCCTAGAACAGGGGTTCTCACCCTTCCTAATGCTGCAACCCTTTAATACCATTCCTCATGTTTTGGGGACCCCCAACCATAAAATTATTTTCATTGCTACTGTCATTTTGCTACTGTTATGAATCGTAAAGTAAATATCTGATATGGAGGAGAGCCCCAAAGGGGTCACAACCCACAGGCTGAGAACCACTGGCCTATAAGGTGGTCAGTTTTTCTATAATTGTTTCCTACTTAAAGAGACCAAAACTTCTCAAATTTTAGAACCGTATGTGAGGTAGCTCACACCTAATCCCTGCTACTGAAGTGGTTGAGGCAGGAGGATCACCAGGAGTTTGAGAACAACCTGGGCAGCATAGCGAGTTTCTAAAGAAAATGAAAAAAAATAGCCAATCAAGGTTCTGTAGTCCCAGCAACTCTAGAGGCTGAGCATCACTTGAGCCCAGGCATTCAACGCTGCTTGAGGTGTGATTGTGCCACTGTACTCTAACCTGGGCAAGAGAATGAGAACCTTGTCTCTAAAAGAAAGTAATAATAATTTTGAATAATTACTTTATAGTCCCTTTAAAGGTATTGCTCTGTTATCTCAAGTTTTGTCAATTTTCTTGTCTAAATCTTATTCACGATGGATTTTTTTTCATGTAGTGTTTTATCATATTTTTAAAATATTAGGCAAAGTATGTTGTTATTATGAGAATTTCATGCATCTTCATTTTTCAAGAGTCTCCCTAGAGAAGACATCAAAGAAATATCAATAACCAGAAACAAATTCCCATGTTTTTTCTCAGCATATTTTTTTTAAATACATAAATACTGTAAAATTAAACTCCAAATTATTCAAGACACAGACCTTGGAGTTAGGATTCTCAGAGATGTTTGGTGCCACTCAGAGTAAAGGTAAAACTTAGTTTCCGTGTGCCTTTTGCAGCCACCCTGGATTGAAGGTGGTTAGAAGTCCAGCTGAGTGGCAATCCTTTACATAACTATGGTCACACTAGGCCCGCATAGCATTTTAGCCACACGGCCTCTGCCTTGCCCCTCAGGTGCATCTCTGCTTTTGGTGCATGCCTACTGATTCAAAACCTCTGCTTTTGGCTCAGTCGTTTTTTGTTATTTATTTTATTACGAATATTAAAGGTGGAAGGTTTTCAAAACTAATATACTCAACCATTTTACAACACTGGAGATCTGAGGCCATTCAAATGAAATAAGAAAATAGGTAAAGGGCTTCAATGGCAACTCACTAGTGAATACTGCACATGGCTAACAACAATGGAAAGCATTCAATTGCATTGTTAGCCAAACAAAGACAACTTAAAAATGCAAGTTGTTCACCATCAAAAATAGAAAAGACCAAAAAGAATGGTAAAGTATCAGAGTCTCAGGCTTCTTCAGATAATACACAATTTCTGAGAAACATGTGGCTATCGATATAAGATGCTTACAATATGAATATAATTATAAATAACTGTTTCAGGTCTAGGAGTTTTTTCCTAAGGAAATAATTAGATTTATCTATATAGTTAACACTGAAACTTTATTTCAGACAGCATTAAAAATCCTTAAATAACCAGGTGGAAAGAATTGGCCAAATAAATTATGAAACATCCAAATAATGGACAAATGAGCAGCCATTAAAAATAAAATTACAGAAAAATAAGTGTTAATATGGGAAAATACTGACAGTAGAATGTTAAATGAGACAACCACCAAAACAAAAAAAAAAGCAGGCACTAAGCCTGATGTACCCAGATATATATGAGAAATAATTTTTCATGGAAAAATTTATACATAGAAAATTATACATAACATACTAAAAATGTGAATTCTGTGAAATGGTTAAGCTAGTTTTGCAATCAGAAAACAGAAATGGAAAATTCTCTTTTTAAAGCATACATTCAGTTGTTTCAGTAAACTATTGTGAATCTACAAACTTCCTACCCGTCTCTGGTAATTGTTACATTATTTCATTAACCCTCTCCTTACTGTGTAGACCATGAGTTATTAAAAGCAGCCGTTGTTTTATTCATGTTTATCATCTTAAGCAAAGTACATAATAAATGCTCAGTGAACGCATATGTGACTTAGTGAATACATAAATCAAGTTAATGAGTAAACGACATTACAAAATGATGTTTTGTCAACTTTCTAAAGAATAGTGATCACATGAAAGGCAAAATGGAAGGAATATTAAAATTCACTACCACAGTAGTACTCTAAAATGTAAATAAAATATTTCAGATATTAATCTTTTAAGGGAATATTTTGAGATGCAATGGTGAACTGTACACATAAGATTTACATTTGTATAGGCGATTAATAAAAATGGAATAAGATTAAATATTTTGACTAGGTTTAAAAAGAATTTTAATTTATCAGTAATATCCCCGTTATAATCCATTGCAACCGAAGAGTTTAGCTGGGTCCCTTCCACTAATGGCTCTTGCGTTTACACTTTTCGAACAACTCGTAAGAAAGGAAAGAGTGGAAACATTTTCAAAGCATTCAATACTGTACTTCCTTTCCTAGCCTTAGTAAGCCTCATCATAAGTGTGTATTAAAAGGGGCTCGAAATGATCACTGTTAGGTTGCTGACTCCATACATGACTATAATCATAAAACAACCCGGAAATAACATTTAAGACAAGATAGGAAAATCATTAGGAAGCAAATTGCTTACTCTATGGGTAAAAATTAAAGGTTTAGAAACATGTAAAGTAAATGCCTTCTGTCTGCTATTTCAGAATGTCATTCTACGCTAGAAGTCAGGCAATTTATGTTGATGTACGCTTAGTACAATACTAACTTCGTATTTTAAAATCTTAATCAATATTCAACAATGCAAATTAGGTAATTATAAAGAATAAGTTTTGAGATATTAAAGGTATGAGTGACCTTGAAGAAAACACAAAATTTTACTAAGGTTTTATGTTAAGTTATCCCAAAGCTTTTTTAAGCATTACAGAGAACAAATCCATAACTCAGGCCAAATTGTTACAATAATATTAGAAGGATAATTATACTATCAGAATCTGATGTGAAGTTAGGCTGTTTGACTGGTGTATATTTTTAATCAGTCTAAAATATCTGAGTTGGGGATATAATACCAGTGACTGCTGTTAATTTCTTCATTACAAAAGTCATATTTCCATATGAGTTTTTCTTGTCTTCATAAAATCTTATCCCAGGACAGCTAAAATCCTTCTGACAGCACAAACAGTCAAACCTGGGCTCATAACACAGAGATAAAACACTCTTTATAGCAGCATTCATTAAAGTATGAGACGGAGTACAAAAAGCAGCAACGGGGAGCTTTCCCCTAAAAGCTTTTAATACAACTCTTTCCAAGACCCATTAAAGAGGCCCAGCACTAAAGCCTCTGCCACCCCATCTATTGATCCCCATCACTACGGAGCCCCCTACTCTGTTCAACCAAAGTCTGAAGTAATTTATCTCTGATGAACAGTCCGCCCGAAAGTAACTGGTATGAAAGTCGCAAGTCAGAATCCAAATTCTAAGTAAGGCCGTTTGTGGAGTATGGTCTGTCTACCCCTGAAAAGTAGCTGCAAATACAAATATTCTGCAAAACTCTTTCGTTTTCATTTGAGTCACCCAAACATGCCCAAATACGGGCAATGCATGCCATGTGGCTTCACCAGGTGAAGTGTTTTAAGCTCCATTTTTATTTCATCCTTACAACAGCAGGAGGGGCCATTTATCTCCATCTTGCCAATGGCAGAAATGAGGCTCAGAAAGTTTAAGTAACTTTCCAGAATCTCAAAGCCAAAAGGTGGCAAAAGCTCTGTTTGGAAACTGTCATGGTGCGTCTTTTTATTCACCTGACTTGTATTTCATTTTGTGTTGCGGGAGCATATACCAGGACCCGCAGGAAACACCGCTCAGCTGCAGTAAACAAATGGGCACACTCCCGTGCTGCCAGCTCTGCAGGTCCAAACCTTCACGTGAAGAAATGAAAAATGAACGGTGAATCGAAATAACAGAGCATGCAAAGGATATCATTCTCACAGCAGCATTAATAACTGCAAATCCCTTCGTTTCACATTTATTTGGCACATTCAGTTTATACTTTTAACAAGCTACACTCATAATAAAAAGGATGTTTGCTGTTTTCCTTTTAATCAGCTGGATTAGAGTCACAGTATTCTTCATTTGGATGAGCAGAGTTGTTTTGAACTGATTAATCATTTTTTTTTATTAAATCACAGCTGTGTACATTAGTACAATCAAGGGGTACAATATGCTGGTTTCATATACAATCTGAAATATTTTCATCGAACTGTTTAACATAGCCTTAGTTATTGTATGAAGACATTTGTATTCTGCATTTAGTAAGTTTCACCTGTTCCCTTGTAAGATGCACCGTAGGTGTGGCCCCACCAATTACCCTCCCTCCCCTCCCCTCCCTTGCCCCTTTCCCCATGTTCTTGTGCTATAATTGGGCTGTAGCCTTCATAGGAAAGCTATAAATTAACTTCATAGTAGGGCTGAGTACATTGGATACATTTTCTTCCATTTTTGAAATACTTTGCTAAGAAGAATGTGTTCCAGCTCTATCCATGTAAACATGAAAGAGGTAAAGTCTCCATCTTTCTTTAAGGCTGCATAATATTCCATGGTATACATGTACCACAATTTATTAATCCACTCATGGGTGGATGGGCACTTGGGCTTCTCCTATGACTTAGCAATTATGAATTGAGCTGCAATAAACATTCTGGTACAGATGTCTTTGTTATAGTGTGATTTTTGGTCTTCTGGGTATGTACCTAGTAAAGGAATAATGGGATCAAATGGCAGGTCTATTTTTAGGTCTCTAAGTGTTCTCCAAACATCCTTCCAAAAAGAACGTATGAGTGTGCATTCCCACTAGCAGTGTAGAATTGTTCCCTTTTCTCCACATCCACGCCAACATCTCTGGTTTTAAGATTTTGTTATGTGGGCTAATCTTACTGGAGTTAGATGATATCTCAGAGTAGTTTTCATTTGCTTTTCTCTGATGATTAAGGATGATGAACTGATTAATCTTCATCCACAGGATGACCACATACTCGTAACCATACAGTGTCAATCATGAACCTGGCCTCAATGTCCTTTCTATTATAGTTTGGCAGTTTGTGTTTCAATAGTGTTACAGTTTAGACAATACAGTCATATGATTACTCCACTTATATAATATTGAGAACTACTTTAAATGTCTTTCAAAGAAGATGGTAGTGAGCTGAAACCAATGATTATGTCCTACAGTCTTCTAAGATCTTTCCATGTGCAACTGCATTGAATCTTCTTCAGAACATCTCACTGAGTTCACGATTGCTGTACCCACTTGAAGATAAGTGTCTTGGAGGTATCATACATAGTGTACCTAAACACCTCCTAAATACCCCCCCACTTCCTCCATTCATTCTACAAATATTGATTAAACCCCTTCTTGGTGCCAGACACTGTGCTAGGTGCTAGGATACAACTGAAGAAAACGTAGATTTATTTTGTCTCTGTCTTCATAGAGTTTGCAGCATGGTAGAAAAAGCAGACAAAAATAAGTAAACAAAAAAAAAGAAAGAAAGAAAGAGAAAAGAAATATAAATTGTTCTAAATGAAATGGAATTTGAGTAAAACTGAGCCCAATACCTTCTTTGAGTGATATTTTGTTCCAACAGTTCAGTGTGCCACCAGTGACACTCTAAGTGGAGCAAATCACAAATTTGGTGATTTTTTCATTATGTACATTTCTTTGAGGGTTCCTTTAAATCACTAGCACAAATCTGTATGATGCCAGTCACTTGATGGGATTTTTTTCTCAGTCTACAGGCACAAGAACAAATTGAACATGAATAAACAAGTAAGATTGCAACCTTCAAATCTTTTCTGCATTGTAGAAATACCACTCTTCCTTAAGGAACCTTAGTGACCTGTGACCATCTCACCAAACAACAATGGTTGCCATGATAACAATCCATGTTAACTATCAGTAAATAAATATTTCTCTTAATTTTTAAAAATATGATTAGAAACCTTTTTTTCATTGGATAGTTGAGTACAACCTGTGAGTATGCACAACCACCTTTGGAAACCCCAATGTGTTTATTTATTCCTTAGGCTGCATCATGCCTTTGAGAGCTAAAGCTATAGGAGTCATTTCTCTGCCCTTGAGTGCTTAGCATGTCTTGTGGATGGAGCCCAGGAGGTCATCACTGTTTGTAGACTGACTGTCTAGATGAATAAAGAAGTCAATCAGGCTGGGCATCCTTGATTAGATTAGTGGTTACAGCCCCCGCCAGGGCCACATACTCCAAGGCTGGCAGGTTCGAGCTCAGCCTGGGCCGGCTAAACAATGACAACTTGCAGCCAAAAAAATAGCCAGGCGTTGTGGTGGGCACCTGTAGTCTCAGCTACACAGGAGGCTGAGTCAACAGAATCGCTTGAGCTTAAGAGTTGGAGGTTGCTGTGAGTTGTGACACCATAGCATTCTACCAAGGGTGCCATAGTGATACTCTGTCTCAAAAAAAAAAAAAAAGTCAAGCAGTTACTGAGCACATGCAAAGTGCCCAGGACCCCCGACATGTGGCAGTGGTGTAACTTCCCTTACTTAGGATGATATGAGGATACAGTACCAACAATTTCATGACATTTCTAAGCATAACTACATTCCACTGTTACTTTCACTGTGGGGAATTAAAGCCTCATAATTGACATTTCTCCTTAGTAATCATTGTTTGAGTGTTTGTTTTTAATAACTCTTCAATAAAACACAAGATTTCCCACAATGCTCTTTCAGAACAGTGAGTCCCAGGGAAGTGGCTTTCAGAGTGCGGGTCAGGGATGAAGTTCATATTCACCAGCTCTACACACAGTTTCGCCATTGTATGCATACTATAAATACTCCTGAGACTCACGACTAATGACTAATTGTTGAGTGTCCCTGAACATGGTACAGGCGCCTTTGCGTAATAGTCCTTTTATGGGGTCCACTAACATAAGCAAAGAGAATGTACTCAATGCTATTTTCATCTCCAAAGGAAAAACCCAGAGTCACTTTTTTAAGGGCATTAAACTGAGTAAGCACATAAGTGCTAAAAGTAGGATAAAAACATATAAAAACACATTTATGCAGCAGAAAGATTAGTGAGTTGTACTGGGATCAGTAGATAAAAACCCTTTACTTTTTTGCTCTGGAAAACAATCACTACCCTAAGAAACAAACCCACATTATGTGCACTATAGGTAATCTTAAAATATAAGTGAGAAGAAAAATAGGACTGCAGTCTGCCAACCTGGGAGGCTGGGAAGGAAGCTAAATGGAACTGAGGAATTAGCACTGTGTCGGGGCCAAAGTGGGCTGTCAGGGTTTACCCATTCCAGGTAAGTCTGTGGACCCCGGGTGGCCTTTTACCAGAATCCTTTACCTGGAGTGATCGTGATGGAGGTGGTATGGGAGAGGGGAAGGGGCACCCAAGGGTTGTCCAGTGAGCTGCTGCTTATTCATGTTGACCCAGAGGAGTCATGACTCAGATTTAAAAATAGATGCAGATTTAACTTTGTTGTCTTGATACATAAATTTGAATATATGGCATAGTTTGACGTTCTGAGTATTCCATAAAGTTAAAATAATACTCTGATACCATTGTGTATTAATAGAGAAAGCTGAAATTCATTTCCCTGCTCAAAACTCTTCTCTGATAAGAAAGCAAGATACTCAACCTATGAAAAACTTCTATTTGTGTGGATTGCCTGTTTCTTGAACTGGGGCAAGTAATTAAGGCTGCAGGTGGTCAGGATGAACTAAATACAGCCTGTGTAATAGAGTCAGAAAGATACTCATTTTTTTTTTTCATTCAGACAGAAAAAATGTAGATGTCTTATGTTCTTCATCTGATCTGATTGTTCTTATAAATCACCTACTGGGAAATAGATGGGGAAGAGGATCAAAATTGTGGTCTTATTTGGTAAACTCTGACATCATAATTTAAGTATTTCCTTTAGGTTATGCTTGGCCTTTTTAGCTTAAATTGTAGAGCCTTCTAGTTTTCCAGGGGCCTCCTTTGTTCTGTTGGAATAGAATACAGGTGAGGTGTACAGCAGTGGTGAGGTGGGAGGCGGAGCTTAGGGCCTTGCCATGAGCTTGGTGACCTCACCCATCCCGGTCCAAGACAAGCCACTACAGATTCCCCATGAACCACCTGCCTGCTGAGACGGACCCGCACCAGGACTTGTGCTAACTTCTGATGCGATCATCTGTCGAGGGTCTATCTGTGATCTACACTTTTCCCTCAGGTGGCTAGCTCAGCTACTCCCTCTTGATTTGGCGCCTTGGTTCTGGAAGGCTCTGTAGAGTCCTTGTAGCCTCTGTCCTAACCTCCATCCATCTTCTTACCGGAACTTCTCCCCACAGATCCTCTGTAGCTGAATTCCCTACCACTTGTCTTGATACGCCTCAATGGAAAGACCCGTAGCCCTCAGACATACCTTCAATATTTCCTAATAAACATTCTGAATTTTTCATTTTGTATAAGAACCGAGAACTAAACCTGACTCTTCCACTGCCTTACCATGTTGCCTGTAAATTTTACATTGATTTGATTATCCCCTAGATAATAATTAAATTCCCTGGATCTAATTATTTGGCCACTGTTCCCAGAGCAAAATTCCCAGAATGGGCTGCATGGGCTCCTGGTGTCTCACTTCCTCCTGATTCCCATAGACCCAGGCAAGGGACATGAAGATCATTCCTTCCTTACTTCCACATTTTCAACAGCATGTGAGTGTATTTATTTTTCTTGTTTTTTTATTTTAAATTAATATGAAAGAACCAATTTTTAGGTTACATTTTTCTCACTTCCAAGGTAAAGTACAAGTCGGAGGAGAGCCCATCACCCAGGGGGGCATGCTGAACACCCTCACATTATGCTCCTTAAGTGACATGCCACCAAATGCCCTCCCTCCTCTCACCAGCTGCCCTCCTCTTTCCCCTCCCCTCTCCCTTCTCACCCTTCCCCCTTGCTAGGCTATGCTTGTGTTTTATCATTCATGTGAGTGAGCAAGTGATTATATATTGGTTGCATATTGGTATTGAGGACATAGCATACTTTTTTTTCCATTCTTAACATACTTTACTAAGAAGAATGGGTTCCAACTCCAGGGAAACATAAAAGATGTAACGTCTCCATCTTTTTATGGCTGAATAGTATTCCATAGTATACATATACAATAATTTGTTAATCCATTAATGGGTTAATAGGTGTTTGGGTGCCTATTGGCAATTATAAATTGAGCTGCAGTAATCATTCTGGCACAAATATCTTTGTGGCAAAATAATATTTGTTTTTCTGGGTAGATACCTAGTAATGGAATTGCGGGATCAAGTGGAAGGCCAACTTTTAGTTCTTTGAGAATTCTCCATACTTATTTCCATAAAGGTTATATTAGTTTGCAATCCCACCAGCCGTGCTCAAGAGTTCCCTTCTCTTCACATCCACGCCAGCATCTGCAGTTTTGGGACTTTGTGATGTGGGCTAATCTTACTGGAGTTAGGTGATATCACAAAGTAGTTTTTATTTGCATTTCTCTGATGATGAAAGAAGATGAACATTTTTTCATGTGTCTGTTGGCCATTCATCTATCATCTTCAGAGAAGTTTTTGTTCAAGTCTCTTGCCCCCATAGTAATGAGGTAGTTTGGTCTTTTCTTATTGATTATCTTGAGTTCTCTGTAGATTCTAGTTATTAGTCCTTTGTCAGATTCATAACAGGCAAAAATATTCTCCCATTCTTAAGGCTGTCTGTTTGCTTTGGTTATAGTACCTTTAGTTACATGGAAGCTTTTGAGCTTGATCAAATCCCAGGTATTTATTTTTGGTGTTGCTATAATTGCCAGGGGAATCATCCTCATAAAATATTTCTCTAGGCCAACATTTTCAAGCATTTTCCCCACACTCTTTTCTAGAATTTTTATTATTTCATGTCTTAAATTTAAATCTTTTATCCAGTAAGAATCAGTTTTTGTCAATGGTGAGAGGTGCAGGCCCAGTTTCACTCTTCTACATGTGGATAACAAGTTCTCCCTGCAACATTTGTTACATGAGGATTCTTTTCTTCAGTGCATGTTTTGTTAGGATTGTTGGAGATCATATGATGATGTGTGGCTGGGCTCATCTCTATATTCTCTATTTTATTCCATATATCTATGTCTCTATTTTTGCACCAGTACCATACTGTTTTTATCAGTATAGATTTATAGTATAACCTGAAATCTGGTAACAAGATGCCTTCAGATTTGTTTATATTTCTTATAATTGCATTGGCTATTTGGGAGTTTTTCTGATTCCATATAAAACAAAGTACTATTTTTTCAAGTTCTTTAAAGTATGACATTGGTGCTTTGATGAAGATTGCATTAAATCTGTAGATTGCTCTGGATAATATGGACATTTTAACAATGTTGATTCTTCCTAACCATGAGCATGGTATGTTCTTCCATTTGTTAACATCTTCTGCTATTTCTTTTCTCAGGGTTTCATCATTCTATTTACAGAGATCTTTCATGTCCTTTGTTAGATATATTCCCAGGTATTTCATCTTCTTTGGCACTACTGTAAAAGGAATAGAAAGTCTTTGATTTTACTCTCAGTTTGACTGTTGTTAACATATATGAAGGCTATTGATTTGCAGGGCACATGAGTGTATTTAA
>CAUYRH010082948.1:0-16400 GCA_963574655.1 Perodicticus potto | reverse complement strand
CTCCAGAGGCAAGAGAATTTGCTCCCCTCCTGGGTCCTCTTGCCTGGAGGTTTAGTTCTTCCTCTACTTATAATTCTTTCCTATAAATAAATCCTAACTTACCACCACTATTGTGGTCCGTCAATTCCTTCTTCGAATCGCCGAGACCAAGAGCCTGAAATTCTGGTATCAGTGAGAGGGACTCAGGTGAGGTAGATTTAAATCCTAATTCTGAGACTCTCTGCTCTGACCTTGCACAAATCATGGCCTTCCTGAATCTTCACCTCCTCCTCTCCAAAATGGACATATCAATCTGTTCCCTGGCTGCTTGATGAGGGTTGCCTTCAGAATTAATTGAGAAGTGCACAGTTACTATAAGCATCTGCAGAGACATGACAGATTATTATCACTAGCTGATGACATTTGCAAAGATTGCCTATGTGCACGCTATTTTATGTTTTTTTGAATTGGGAATTGTCTCCCCTGTGGCCTTCATATGAAATGAGATTGTGACATCAAGTATGACAAACATCTCCAGCCCCATGGAGTGTTCAGCCCTGTAGATGACACGAGGAAGGGGGAAGGATGGCTCATTTCAAATTTTCTCAAAACTGGTGAAAATTAAGGTTGATCATAAGATTCTGGAGAGCTATCATTGAGGCCAGATGTCTGATTAGCACCAATGGAATCTGTCTCATTATTCTGTAAAGTGTCTGGGCAGCTCCCTCTCGGAGGTGGGGAAAGTTTGTATTGAAAGGAGGAAACTTGACAAAGTATACTATTTCTGATAATAGAGCAATTCCACGGTAAGTATGCCTCTTGTGTCAAAGTGGTGGTCTAAAGGTATAAGACCTCGTCAAAGGATTCTTCTCATGGCTTCTATGGGATCACTTGCTCTGCAGTTTTTCTTAAGCCCTCTCTCTCCTGAAGTTCAGAGACCAAGGACCTTTCTATTGCAAACTGATGCTCTTAAGCACAAAAGCTCAGGCATAGTTTTAATGACCAGCTCTATGTAATGGGTGATTGCAACAGCAATATCCAATGATGACACCGGTCCCACTATCCACGGCCACAGTGTCAAATAGGGCAAGTTACTCAGACAGGTCACCCTAGTGACAGCTCCACTCCTAAGCTTGAGCTGGCTTAGAAAGCCCGATTCTGTGTGTTACGCAACAGTGCAGTGCCCTCCAAGTTCACCAAAGTCAGTATCAAATGCAGCTACCCTCATGACGTCCCAGGTCCCCAGGAAAATAAAATATGGAAGTTTCTAAAGCAGGAAATGGAAGCCATCACCCCCATTGTTCTGCAGTGATTTAAAGATGACCCGTTTTTCATCAGCAGGAACTAAGAACAAGAGATGAGCGCCATCTTGTGGAGCGCTCCCCCCAGCCCGCCTGCGGGGTTGCATCCACCCCCAACTTCTCTTCCCAGAACGATCACCCACCAAACTCACCCCGTCTTAATCATTACCCAGTTCAAATGCATGCACCTCACAGGGTCCTTTTGACTTTTTCAAAATAGTAACAACATGACAGCTACTAACCTGAGTTCTCTCAGCTTTTCTAAGTTTCTGGGGTCTACCAGCTCTCCAGGGAGGCTGCACCAAGACACCCCCTCTCCACTCCCTGCCACAGCCCATCTCCTGTCTCCTCTGTTGGTTGGATTCCCAGTTGGGAGGGAGGGATGGGGTGATCCTCTTTCGCTCATGCATCCTCTCCCCCACTTTAATGTCACACCATCACCATTTGGTTTTATGAAGAAACCTTCAGTATGTGTTAAGCACTTTGTAGGTGCTGGAGATGCCAAGGTGAACAATTACAGGATTATGAGAAGTCGGGTAAATGTTCACCTAAGCGGTAAGTTCTGTGACCATTCACAAAGAGCAGCAGGGCCATGAGATGAAGGAAGAAGGAAGGGCTCGGGGCTTCACAGAGCAGCCATCTCTGAGGTCTACCAGTGCCCCAGCATCCCCTGGGGCCCCAGCACCCGTCTCTCTGCAGACTCCTTAGAGTTCCAGCCAGAGCTGAGGCTGTGGCCACTCTGACAAGTCAGTCCTCGAGGGGCCCTCTGCCCTCCTTGGCTAGACTGGCCTGGGGGTGGACATGCTGCTTTTCCTCTTAGTTCACGTGAGTTAAGACTAGAACTTTCCAGCAGAAATGTTTACTAGGCAACTGAAAGGGAAAACAAAAGCAAAAAATGAAAGACAAAGATACATAAAGATGAGCCTGCTGAGCAGAGGGGCCTTACATTGACATGATGGACACCTACACTCCGGCCCAGACTGGCTTGGCTAGGGTAGCTACTCAACATGCAAATCGCTTTGCCCCCTTCACCTCACATGTGTGTTCAGGGGCACAGGGCCAAGCTGTGGACAAGCCCTGTAGAAGCAGAGTAGAGCTCACGTGACTTGTGGGCCTGCTGAGTTTGGCAGTACACTCCCAAAGCTAAATTCTGCTCTGGGATGGTCCCCGACTTCCACTGTAATCCCCTCCATCCAGGCCTTGACAGTGGAAGCTCTTACGGTTGTTGGTTTTGTTGTTGTTGTTTTAAAGATTAATGGACATTTGAGGTGCAGCTGAACTTGGCAAAGATTTATATTAGTTATGCTGGGATAACATCTGTTTTCTAATTTATTGCATTTCTCAGTTTCATCCCCAAAAGAGAAAAAGTTAACATGCCTCCCCTTATATGGAGTTAATTGAGACCAGACCAGTAAGTTTAGTCTGGGCCAACTGGAAATACAATGAAGCAATGCTGAATTCTAGGAGTTAACCTCAAGATTGCATTCGCTTAGTAAAAATAGAGAGCAGAATCTGGAAGTAAAGTGGTATTTTTCACATAATGAGTAATTGGCAAGCTGTATAAAACCGGGGTTCACAACCCTGGCTTTGGAATAAGGCCTGAGTCTGAATTCCAGCTCTGCTGTTTTCTAGCTGTGCCTGACTAGTGCAAAGCCTTTCACCACGATGAGTATCTTAGCCCACTCAGACTGCCATAGCACAATACCATAGACTGGGTGGCTTACAAACAGCAGACATTGATTTATCATAGCTCTAGAGGTTGCAAGTTGAAGATCAAGGAGCCAGTGGATTTAGTGTCTGTTGAGTGCTACCCTCCGCTTCTTAGATGGCACCTCTTGCTGCAACCTCACATGGCAGAATGGGTAAACCAGCTGAAGTTCAACCCTGCTATCCCCTTTTGCCTTTTATATTCACCATGCCAGGACCCAGGGTTCCTCCTCTCCAGAGGATACATTAACCAGATCCCATCTGTAAAGCAGAGCACAACACTCACCAGATATAGAATCTGATGGTGTCTTGATCTTGGGCTTCCCAGCCTCCAGAACTAGGAGAAATACATTATTATTTATTAGTTAGATATTTTGCTATACACATACCAGCACACATGGACTAAAATAGCAGGCTAAAGGACAAGGGGTCTCAAACTTGTGGTTCCTGGCCCACTTAATGGAAAACCACCTGAGTTCCTTGTGGAAAATATGGATTTCCAGGTCCCATCCAAGAATTAAAACAGCAGAAGCGAGGCCCAAGATCTGCCTTTTGAATAAGTAGTTGGCTGATACAGAATTAAGTGCCCTGAAGTTTCAGAAGGAAGGCAACAAGTTTCCAGCCTGTGAGTTTCAGACCCTGCCACAACCCATCCCCCTTGGACGTGTGACTTCCAAGGAAAGAAGCAAATCACTCACCACTTCACCACTATGTCTGTGTACTGGCAATAAAAGTGGCTACTGTGAAAAACAGTTAGGAAAAATTCTTCAGGATTCTGCTACCCCTGCACATAAAAGCCATGCTCACTAATGGTGCGAGCTCCATAACACAGAAGCCTCCAGCCCCTAGGGTTGACGTGGGAGGCAGGGGAGAGCAAGCAGAGGAGGTTTCGGCCCCCAGCCTGTGCTGGCCAGCATAGCAGCAGGGCCCCCAGCTGTTCCGTATTCCAGACCTACCTGCAAGACTTGAACAAAGGGCTTCTTTCATTTTTCATCCATTTTTATGGGAAGTGACCATCTTTAATTTCCTAAAATAAATCCACATTAGTGCTAAGCTGAGAAGAATGTCATAGCGGGGCAAAATTATGGAGGGGTAGATTTTGCAGTTGAGGACAAGCTACCTCCTCACACCCCCTCTCATCACAGATCCTTTCACTAAATACCTGTCTTAGGACATTTTCTATTCTAGAAGTTCTTCTGTTCTGTCAGAATTTAAGTTTATATGTTGTCTATTTCAAGGGAATTTGTATTTGAAGACTAAACCTTTCACTGTGGAATAAAATTACAAGTGGAAATATTTTTCATGTCAGATTCCATACTGGGCTCCCAAAGACAACACAATTAGCCCTTTTCCCAGGACAAAGACCATTTCCAACAATAAAGTTCATTCTGGCAAAAAACCAAGAAATGTGTCAGTTACTTAAAAATGGGACTGAGGCAAGTATGTTCCTCTGCAGCATTGTCACACAATCCTTTGCATTAGATACCTATAAGTCATTGATAACAGTCTTCGCTCTTGCCTTTCTCTACTCCAGACACTGAAAGGCAAAATGATCCATTTCACAGCTTCTCTTGCAGACAGGAGCTGGGAGTAGGGGTGGATGGGAGCATGTGCAATCCTAGCTGTGATATATAGGGAAAAATCCCTAAAGAGGTTCTCTCATAACAAAAAAAGAAGAAGGAAAAGAGAAAGACAACACTTCTCTAGAAAAAAAGCACTTTCTTTTCTATTTTCTTTTCTTTACTTCTTTCTGACGGCCTGGAATGCAACTGTGACTACTGGAAGGACAGCAGCTACCTTGTGACCATGAGGTGAAAAGTAAAAAGAGGAAATGCAATCAACTAAAGACAAGGAAAGAAACAAAATGAGACTCAGTCCCTGAGGCCCCTCTGAAAGCAGCTATTAAAGTTCCAGCTGCCCACCTTGAGACTCCTAAACTAACAGCCAGTCTTCGGAGGACATCTGTTACTTGCAGTGACACAATTTCCTAATCAATAACCCTAAGTTGGCATTTTCCATCTTGGTTTGTCTCACTTTTTCTCTAGGCAGTAAAATAATAGATCTTAAAGGAGTGATGGCCACAAACATCTTTCACATCATCTCCTGTGCAGTGATGCCCACAGCCCTGGGGTGGGGGGCGGATACTGTGTGAATCCGATACTCCTAAACTAAAATGCTTTTTTCATGTGCCATAAAATACAGTTAAAGCTTTACAGGTGATGTTATAAGTACGTGTTAAGCACTCTCATAAGTGCTATATAGGTACCAACTCATTTAATCCTCATAACAACCCCCAGGTTTCAGCCCCCAGCCTGTGTGCATTACAAGAGGTATTACTACTAATCTGTTTACAGATAGATGTTTAAAGCTCAGGGGAGTTAAGCAACTGGTTTAAACTCGCATAGCTGGTTAGTTGGTGAAGCCCCACGCCCAGGCTGGTGGCACCAGATCCTAGTGTCTTAATCATGATGCTTTTTGCCAACCACATTAGGTAAATTTTTCCAACCACCTGGACAACTATCAAAAGCAGTGAGTCATGGGGTGAAATTTTCAAGTGACACTCTTCCCAGGCCCAGAATGCTGACCACCGGTGGTATTTCTCCTCCTGTGCAGAGCTAGCCAGAACTGCTCCATGGCAAGGCCAGGATCCTGCCCCTCCCCAGCATGCGGGGAGCCAGTCAGAGCCAGGAAAATGATCTTCACCACACTGTAGGACGCAGTCCTCACCCGGGTTCCCAGCCAAAGTCTTATCCGCAAATCCTAGAATCTATCCAGTACTACCTTGCTTACATCATTTATTTTCAAATAAAAAAGACCTTCTATTGGGAGGAAGAAGCATTTGCTTGATTTTTCTTCTTGGCTGGGTTAATTTCATAGCCCATGTGGAGGTCAAGACATTGTGTCTGATTATATAATCTCCGTGTGCTGCTAGAGTTTTATGTGTGGTTGCAAAACTGTGGTGCCTGTAAGTTGGACTTCCATACACCTCTTTTCACATTTTATCTGAAAGGAAAATAATAATATCGCCTGATTATCACTTGATGAAACTTATTAAGCAGTTCCCATAATTGTGCACCTTCAGTTATAGTTATAATGCCTTTTATTACAATCCTCACCCAACTTACAGAATCAAAGCAAGTTTCACAAAGTTAACACCAAAAAGATAAAAATTCATTTTTGCTTCCTTCTGAAATCTCCAGCTGGAAATGGAGAGTGATCAAATTGTGTTAGTCAGCTGTGGCTCCCTCCTCCTTTTTTGAAGAGAACTAAATATGCCTGCTTAGTTAGGTCCATTGTTTTGTGAAATCACATCTATTTTCTCTATTGTCGATGAGCATGAATATAGCATGCCGCCTGCTGGGCTGGAAATACAACCATCGAGCTAATCCCCTAGTTCATTTATGATCTATTATTCTCCATTGTTCCTGCAGAGCTTCTGATTGCATTCCTATTAATCGTTCTAATTTGCCCTTCATTATGCTGACTGTTTGCCATTCAGTGTTGGGCCTCTACTCGGTTGGCTTCCAGTGTTTCAGTAACTTGTGGTTAGATGCAGCTCCCTTTAGACTGGTGCTGCTGGAGAAAGCGGATACCCGGCACTCTTCTGTCTTTATAGGGAACACAGCAGTGGCCTCATGTGCCTACCTCATGGCCCATAGGTTAGGTCCTTTCATTTATAATCCACTACAGAGTCCCTTATCAGATAGCATTTGTTAAACTCCACTGGCTGCCAGGCCTGAGGCAGGTGCTGCGATAATAGGCCTGTGGGAGATGAAGCTAGCATGAGGAGTGGCCGGGAGCCAGGAGCACACTCTCCAGTAGACCGTGCAGGTCCCTGTACTGATCAGGATATATTCAGCTGCAAGTGATGGAAACCCATCTTCAGTGGCTCAGACGGCAGCAGAAACTGATCACCTCCCGCAACAAGAGTCAGGAGATAGGGCTCTCCAGGGCCCATGAATAAAATAGTTTAAGAGGGTCACCAAGGACTCGATCATTTTCACCTTTGTGCTTCTGCACCCTCAGCAGCCCAGCTTCTCCCCGTGCCTACAAGATAACTGCAGCAGTTTTAAGTGACACTTCCAGACACTATTTTACAGGAACAAGAGAGCAGTGGTCTCTCTCTTTTTTTTTTGGTGGCAGTTTTTCTTTGCCCAAGGCTGGGTTTGAACCTGCCACCTCTAGTATATAAGGCCAGCGCTCTACTCCTTGAGCCACAGGCACCACCCAGAGAAGTGGTCTCTTCCTTGCATCTTTTATCAAGAGGGAAGAACTCTTTCTTGGAAAAACTCCACCAAACCCTTGGGTATTGTTGGACAAAAGTGAATCACATGATCATGTTTAAAGCAATCACAGGTAGGGTACGCGAGGTTGCTACAATTGGCTCAGACCCATCAGATCTTTGGGGTGGTAGACATGGCGATCTTCCCTAAATGGGTAGCTGCACAGGGGAAGTGGAATGTTTAAACCAAGATCAAGGCTCTGTTAGGAAGCAGAAAAGGAGACAGTTATGGTGTGAATGTTTGTGTCCTCCCAAAATTCATATGTGAAACCTTACCTCCAATGCAATGGTATTAAGAGGTGAGGCCTTTAGGAGATGATTAGATCATAATGGTTTTGTCCTTGTAAATAAAATTTACAACCTTTTAAAAAAGGCCTGTTTCCCCATCATGTAAGGACACAGCGAAAGGACACCAGATATGAAGCAGAGGGCAGCCCTCACCAGACACCAAATCTGCTGACACCTTAATCTTGGACTTCCTAGCCATTAGAATTCTGAGGAATAAATTTCTATTGTTTGTTTGTTTGTTTATTTATTTATTTATTTATTTATTTATTTATTTATTTATTGAGATAGAGTTCACTCTATCACCCTGGGTAGAGTACCATGTCATCCTTATAGCTCACAGCAACCTCACACTCTTGGGTTTAAGCAATTCTCTTGCCCCAGCCTCCCAAATAGCTGAAACTACAGGCACCCATCTCGATGCCTGGCTAGCTTTTCTGTTTTTGTAGAGCTGGGATCTTGCTTTTTTTTTTGAGACAGGGCCTCAAGCTGTCACCCTGGGTAGAGTGCTGTGGCTTCACAGCTCACAGCAACCTCCAATTCCTGGGCTCAAGCAAGTCTCCTGCTTCCACCTCCCAAGTAGCTGGGACTATAGGCGCCTGCCACAACGCTCGGCCATTTTTTGGTTGCAGCCGACAATGTTGTTTGGCGGGCCCCGGCTGGATTCGAACCCGCCAGCTCAGGTGTACGTGGCTGGTGCCTTAGCCGCTTGAGCACAGGCGCCGAGCCTGGGATCTTGCTCTTGCTCAGGCTGGTCTTGAACTCTTAAATTCAGGCAATCCACCTGCCTCAGCCTCCCAGAGTGTTAGGATTACAGGCGTGAGCCACCGCGCCCGGCTTACATTTTGTTGTTCACAAATTACCCAGTCTAATGTAAGGTATTGTAGCAGCCCAAACAAATTGATACAGAGAGGTAATGGATGCAGGAGTGGGGGAAAAAAACGATTCTTAAATAGGTGTGGACCAATTATTTTTAGTATAATACTCTTTTATGTGTAGTTCGTTTGAAACTATAAAACTAAAACTAATTTATAAATTTAGTGAAAGGTATAAATGGTGGTGCCCAGAGAGATGCTCAGGCCAGGTTCTTTGAAAGCGGGGAGGGTGACCTGCCTGGGTAGTGCAAAGATGGCGAGTGCAGGGGGAGAGAAGCAGTTAGAGACCACTTTCATATGGGGCCGTACAGAGTGGGCACATTCCACAGGTTGCCTGTCAGGTTGGGGGCTTTTGGCATGAACTTCTGAGGGGTGGGGTTAGGCAGATCCTTTGTGACTTTGTCTTAGGAGGGGAGGAGGAGGAGGGGAAAAGGGTTTGTATGTGGCTGCATTAGGCCCCTCAACATTAAGTATAGCTACAAAAACAAGTGAAAGTTAAACTGTCAGAATTAACTTAATGTGACAGACAAATGACACTCTTTTACAGAGACCAATAAATACTCCCAAGATGAATGTGTTGCTGCAACAACCGCTACAGCAGCACTGGGGGTACAGTAACCCAATTTTCTTTGTTCTGTTCCTTCTCATGCTCCTGGGCAGCTCCGCTCATCCTGGAAACTGGGGTACGGCTTGGGTAGTCCCCATCTGTTCCTTTCCCCTCAACCAGTGGAAAAGAACATAGTATCAGTCGATGCCCACAGACTACCTTTTAACAGCTAGACCAGATTTTAACTGGTTTAGATGGCTTTCTACTTCACGGTCTACATGTGATCAGAAATGGTGGGGTTAGAAATTTTGTTAAAGACAGAGAAAGGATGAAGACAAGAAGAAACAAACCAGCAGGAAACAAGAGAGAGATGATTATGCATTGTACCGAGATAATTTATGGAAAATGCAGTGGATGTTTTCACTAAGCCTGTACAGTTTGTCCCATGTCCCCTCAGTTACCCCCACATGTGACATAAATTATCATTTTCTTGGATGTAAAAAGAAAAAAAAATAAAGGCTACACTACGTATCACTGTTCTAGAGAACCTCTTGCTCATGTTCGCTAGGAGATAAGATGTTCATAGCAATATTATTTGTAATGGCAAAAACAACTAGAAGCCACCCAAATGTTAATTGGTTAAGTGAATTGTGTTATATTCATGTAATGGAATACTATACAATTGTGAGAATTAATGAGCCACATCTATACCCCCCAATATGAGTTTATTTTAGAAACATAATGTTCATCAAAAATCTGTTTCTACAGTTACTGTAGAAAAATCTGTAGAAAATCTGTTACTACACCACTGTTTCTAAAACTCAAAGCAGCCACACTCCCAGCCTAGGGCCTCAGCCCTGGTCATTTCCTCTATCTGGAACATTCGCCCCACAGGTTTCCATACAGCTGACTTCTTTCCCTCCCTTACATCGCTGCTAGAATGACACCACCGGCCCTTCTGTCTAAAATCACAATCCCCATGTACACAATCCCTCTTGTTCTCTTCTACTTCCTCTCTTTCCACAGCACACCACAGTACTACCATCTTCGAACCATCTGCTTCACTTATTTGGGGCGTCCTTTACGGACAGTTTTAGGAGATATACAGCAACATTTAAAAATTCAGTGGATCATAGAACAAGCTAGGACAAGCTAGAAAGAGGAGAGTTGAGTCTGTCCTGTGTGGACTGGAGTTCTGCTTGAACCAGGGAGAGGAGAGCTCAAGCTAAGGGTGACCAGCACATGACTAAAGAGAAATCTCTAAACAAAATAAGTGGGAAAATTTGATGGAAGCAAGAATGATAGATCCATGTTCAGTTAGAGTCCAGCTTTCTAGCACAATGAGTGCCACAAAACCTACCATACTCAGCACACAGATGTCAAGACTTTGCAGGAATTGTCATCAAATGCTATGTTCTTACTTAAACTCTGAACTGGAATGACACTTTCTGGGAACAACAGAATTTGCTTTCATCATGTAAAAATTTACATTGTCAGATTGGAGGATTTGCAGGAGACACGCTGTGGCCCACTTAACATACACAAAAAACTAATCCCGCCCCCCCAATTTGCATGTAATTGACTTAGATGAAGCCACTTTCCTGAGTGTAAAATTTGGAAGATAGCTTGTACCTGGTTAGAAGCCTTGTCCAAAATGTACACAACTAATCAACAGAAGTATGGATGTTGATGCTGAAGACTGCCAGGGGAGAAAACCAGCTAAAGCTTGGAGGTCTTTATAATTTAGAAATCCAGGAAAGCAAACTGAATTTGCTCCAGAAACTGGTAAAAGAGTAAAGAAAATGCTTACAAAAAAATGCATCTGCTGATTCAGACAGACAAGTGATACTGGCAAAGAATAAGGTCTATGATAGCCAGGGGCTCCTGATTTTCAGTGGAAAGGAACTCTGTGACTGTCTTGATGAAGACTGCTTAGAATGGTTCCATGCTTGTCCTTCCTGTGGTTCTACCAAACGTGGAACTTAGTGCCACTCTGACCACAAGTATCTGTGTGAGCAAACTGAAATTGAAGGAGGAAAAATAATTCATAACAAACATGCTGGATAACTGTAGTATCAAACCATGGAGGTCTTTAAATGTCCGTTTTCTATTTCTAAAATTCTCTCACTCTAAAATACATTTTAAGCTTAATTGGAAAATGACAGCAATTTGAAAACCACCTCAATATGCACTAAATGTGTACTCTTTTGCATTTGGTGTGCTTTAAAACTCCTTATTTGATGGGCAATTGAGATTGGGTGACACTCAGAAGTCAGCATTAAGCCAGTCTGGGCCAATATAGATAATTAGGGTATATAGGCCGTCCTTGATTTGCTGGGTTTCCATAGGGAAAAATTTCAGTGACCATGACTTAATCAAATAATACCAGTCTCCTAAAAGCATGGTTCAAATTTCAGTTTCCACAGTATATTAACAATGAGTAACGGCATGAAGTACGCACTTCTCTGCTCGCCTGTCCGCCCACAGATGGCTGTGTCAGTAGCGGATGAGCTTCATGATCAGTGACTGACCGTGTTCCTTCTTTCAAATCCTGCCAGTGGTTGGTCCCTGTGCTTCTGTTATTTGATTCACTCACAGCAAAGCGTGTAGTTGTGCTGTCTCCTTGTCACCCACTTGACATTTCCAAAATGTGGACGGTTGAAAGAATCATCCAACAAAAATGGAAATGCAGCAAAGAAATGAAAAATAATAATGCTGGAAGTGAAATTTGAGCAGAACATTGGCGGAGTTGTAGAAGAAATCCCTAATCATGGGAATATTGGTGCCGCTGCTGTTCTAGCTGCCTATGTATCCAGAGGAACTTAGTGAAGACAAACTTGTCAACATAAAGGAGGAAAGTGTTGTGACAAAAAAGATAAATACGTCCCAGAGGAAGTGGTGGTTAAAAAAAAAAAAAAAAAAGGTAGAAGCTTATCTAAACTTAAAAGGAATATGACAATTTTCCATGAAATAAAAGATGTTTACTCTATATCCCAAGTTATTTGAAAAAAAGGCAAACACTATTCAGACTACTCTTAGTTTTTACAATGAAATAAAACACTTTAAATCTCAGTGTTTCTAACTTTGTTTTTTTTCAGTTTTTGGCTGGGGCTGGGTTTGAACCTACCACCTCCAGTATATGGGGCCAGTGCCCTACTCCTTTGAGCCACAGGTGCCACCAGTGTTTCTAACTTTTTAAATTAAAACATACTAAATATTTTTAAATGTTTTTGCATTTTCTTCTACATTTATAACTGGTAGTTTTTAATATTTTGACAGATTTTTAAAAGTCATGGGATAATCACTTTTCCCCATGGGTCATTAAAATTGGTTTGCGTGGCCATTTTCATGGCCTACACTATCATGGCAAAATGAGGACTGTCTATAGCTGGGAAAAATTTCTACTTCAGGGGAAACTGACTTTAATACAACTGACGAGTTAAGTGTTAAACTATTTTGGAAATAATCTACATATCTAAGTGCTAAAATAGATTTCTCTTCTCCCCACTTATTCTTCAAACAAAAAATGTTTGAATACTTTCAAAATAATAAAACTTCAAGGAATATTTCTCGATAGCAAGTAACTATTATTAATTATTGTAGGTACAATATTGCTATGAAGGTTATTTTTGAAAGAGTTTTACTATTTTAGAGAGTCATACTGGAATATTTATAGACAAAATGATGTGATATCTGGGATTTGCTTCAAAAAAATCCAGAATGGGAGTACGAAAGATTGGGCACGAATTGATCAGTGTTAAACTGAGTGACAGATACATGAGGATTGTACTATATGATTTCTCTTCTCAGTATTTATGAAAACTTTCCACAATGAGGTTTATCTCCTAAGTGTTCTTATTTCTCGGTTAATTGGTGGATGTGTCCACTCAGTAACTATTTTATGTAGTGCAAACATGTATCAGCAGTGAGGGGCAGACTGGTCAACCTGTCTGGGCCCTACTTTCAATTCTGGGTCAATGATTCACTGGATCATACCAGGATAGATGTGGAAAATGCCCACAAAATAAGCAAACTTTAGTTCAACATTCTGTTAAGCATGAATGATGCGTAAGAGGTGATTTTTTACTGCATATATCTTAGCATATATCTTACGGGGAAGAGACTAGAAGATGCACATGTGTAAATAGTGATCTCCATCCACACAACATCAACTAGTGATTTTACGTAATACCAGTTGAGGGTCACCTCTGTCACCCAGAGGTGACACCCAACCCCAATTACCATATACAAGTTCCAAGAAGCTCTCCTGACCAGATGGGCCTCCCCTCTCCCTTTTCTATTTAATTCTGATAGCAGGCTTGTCTTAAATTTGATTATAGATTGACTAGAATATTATTACTTCATTCGGATGTTGGAATATGCATCTTATTCCCAGGGGTGGCACCAATAGTAATTCCTTGACCTCTCTGTCTCCTTCAGGAATCAGGATGAATAAATTGGCAGGGATTCCGCACAGGAAGACATGATAGGTACTTTTGCAGCTACAGTGGCACCAGCACTAGCAGGCTGGTGATGGCAGCTTTGCCCCACATTGATGTGCCCAGCACCACATCATTACTTCTTTCAAGGGCCACATTCACTTCCTCATGTTTTATAGAAGGGTACAAATAAGAGCAAAGTCGCAGCCAGAGAAGAAACGCACCATGGAATAGGTCTCAAAAATAAAACCAAATGGAGCCGTGTGCATCCTTGAATACATCTTCTCCCCTCTCATGCACCCCGCGCTTCCATGAGCTGGATAATTTATGACTGGAAAGACAGTGACCTCAGCTGGAAAGTGCCTGACTGCCTACGGCCATAGCTGGAGAAAGCCAGTGTGCAGGGAGTTATTTCTGCTGGGCATGGGTCTCTGGTAGGAGTCAGTTCTGAGACCTCTATACCTCTATAGGACACCTTCCACCCCTATGTGTTCCCTTTAAAGGGCACCCCCCAAGGGTTCAAGGCACTTGCAACTGCTGTGGAGTGATCATCTGAAAGCTTAGAAGCCTCTGATTTCCAGAAATAGTTGCTTGTCCCCCACTAGATGCACTGGCCCTGGCTCCGGCCACTCCAGTGTTGCCCTAAACCTAGGGACAGAGGGGAGAGTTGAGGAGAAACTTGTTCCTTATCTTGGTGAGACACTGAGAAGAGGCTTCAGCCTGCCTGCCCTCAGTGAAGGGCTGTGCTTAGGTCTCCTGCCTCCCACCAGCCGTGTGAGTTTACTGGTCCTCTGCCAAAGCCCAGCCCCCTCCCACCCAGATGCCCTGAAATGAGGGGGTTCAGGGCGGGAGTACAGGGGGTAACAGGGAGTTCAGTATGCAGCCCAGGAAGAGGCCTCTCCACTCACATGGCGGCCAAGTGTCATTTCAGCCATGAAGGAAGCCCAGGGAAATTTTAAGCCCAGAGCTGTAATCAATCATATCATGCTATTCCTTAGAATCTTGAATTCAATTATCTTTTATCTATTCAAGAATTTTTAACCAAGTAATGCTATGGAACAAGCACTATGCTAGGTGATATTTACTCACACCTGATTTATTTCCAAAGCAGACTGAAGGCTTCATTGGCCCAGAAGAGAGGATCTCTGCTTCTTTCAGTTCTGGTTTTCCAAAATGTTCTTAACAGAGGGGGTCATTTATGGCACAAGTGGCTCTTTTAATAGCTTCCACTTTCAGAAATCAGCTCCCTGCTCAGCTGGGCTAGAGCTGCAGGGTTAGATTGTTCCTTTGCTTCCGTCTCCAGGCAGGGAAACACAGCCATCCCTCTGTCCTTGGCAATGAGACTGGAACAGAATTGAGAGCCCCCATCCCCTGCACCCACCACCACTTCCCCCAGAAGGCAGCTGATGGCCCTGGGTCCACTGTACCTTCTAGACAGAGGGACCTGCTCCCAGCCTGCAGAAGAGCCTGAGGATACAAAACCCAGTTCAGAGATGTCATTATTGAAAACTGTGTCTGTTTCTGTCATTCCAATAAATAAATAATCTCTGACGAGGGGATGCAAAGCGTTAGTGTCTCCCCATGCCACACCAATGCCTACAAAACTTCTTGCCTATATCATTCACCTGACACTCAGCACAATGTGGTTCAATTTAGTTCTGGGTATGTTCTGATTCCCAGACTTGATTATCAAGAGATGAGGCTAATGGCAGGATTAGTGTGGAAAAGGCAGAGTTTCACTTGGTGGGGACAATGCTTTTTGCACCAAACTCTTTAGGATATCATTTAGTTTTGATAAACGTTATTTTTGTTTTGGAAAAAAAAAATAACTCTTGGGAGAAAGCCACGTTGGATGGCAGTGAGACTCCAAGAACAAACTTGTTCTGTTTAATAAACATCCTCTCAGTGGCTGAGAGTAAAAGGCCAGGAGCCCCCTGACCACATAAAAGGAGGGGAGAGTACAGTAGGTGGTGCGGGGTGAATGAAGTGGCCGGCAGGGTTCTAGTTGAGAAAGGGCCACTGAGTTCCAGAGGGCAAGAAAAAAAGGGGCCTGGGGACAGGATTCCAGAACAAGAAGCTAGAGCTGACTGAGAGGAGTCTTAAAACTCCCTTCTCCTCACTGGAAATATTGGGAAAATGTTCACAAATATCCGGCATTTGTGAAATGGAAGGAGAGGGCCTCTGAGGAGCTTTCCTTACATTTCAAAGGTCTTAGTGACCCCAGCAACCAGAGGGCTGGGCCGATCTCGGCAGCTGACAGAGGGTGCCGCCCCAACCCAGGACCTAATGCAGCAGAATTAGCACTAGTGCTGAATTAACTTTGGTCACTATATTTGGTTAAGATGTTGGTTTTAAACTGGGCAAAAATGAAATCTGAATAAAGAACCTGAATAAAAACCTACCTGTCCATCTCCAGCCTAGATTGTGGCTGGTGAATAAGATCTTTTTACATTCGATGCCATAAATAACACATTCAGAAAGATTCCATCAATTCTGTCCTATGGAAATATTGGTGTCAGAATAGGCAACACTGGGCTCATTGTGTGATAGAGCCCACTAATTCTGCCCGGGAGGACTTTATTAATCATACCTTACAAAGGGCCCCTTTTGTGCCATGAGGTTGACACAAAGATACAGGCCTCAGAAACTACACTGTGATTGCTATTTGGGTCTCCCCCCACCCAGCCCCCATATAGTTACTTTTTAAGGAAATCAAAATAATCATCTGTAATTTTTTCATTGTAAAAATAACATGGTCATAAAATGTGGAACATTGAGGGGAAAAGAGTACCACACTAGTCTCCCATGATGGCACAAGCAACTGTGGATTTTGAAAAATCTATTTCGGCTCGGCGCCTGTGGCTCAACGGGCTAAGGCGCCAGCCACATACACCTGAGCTGGCGGGTTCGAATCTAGCCTGGGCCCGCCAAACAACAATGGTGGCTGCAACCAAAAAAATGGCCAGGCATTGTGGCAGGTGCCTG
>CAUYRH010082943.1:0-18801 GCA_963574655.1 Perodicticus potto | reverse complement strand
TGGCCGGGCGTTGTGGCGGGTTCCTGTAGTCCCAGCTACTTGGGAGGCAGAGGCAGGAGACTCGCTTGAGCCCAGGAATTGGAGGTTGCTGTGAGCTGTGATGCCATGGCACTCTATCCAGGGTGACAGCTTGAGGCTCTGACTCAAAAAAAAAAAAAAAGAAAAGAAAAGAAAAGAAAAAAAAGAAAAGAAATAAAAGAATGGGGCAGCGCCTGTGGCTCAGTGAGTAGGGTGCCAGCTCCATATACTGAGGGTGGCAGGTTCAAACCCAGCCCTGGCCAAACTGCAACAAAAAAATATTCAGGCGTTGTGGCGGGCGCCTGTAGTCCCAGCTACTCAGGGAGGATGAGGCAAGAGAATCACCTAAGCCCAGGGGTTGGAGGTTGCTGTGAGGTGTGTGACGCCACAGCACTCTACCGAGGGTGAAAAAGTGAGACTCTGTCTCTACAAAAAAAAAAAGAATAAGACTCAAATATTCTTTTTTGTTGTTGCTTTTTTGAGACAGAGTCTCACTATGTCGCCCCTCAGTAGAGTGCTGTAGCATCACAGCTCACAGCAACCTCAAACTCTTGGGCTTATGCGATTATCTTGCCTTAGCCTCCCGAGTAGCGTGGGACTACAGGCGCCCGTTACACACCCTGCTATTTATTTTTGGGGAGGGGGTTTGCAGTTGTCATTGTTTAGCTGGCCCAGGCCAGGCTCGAACCTGCCACCTTCGGTGTATGTGGCCGGCGCTCCACTCACTGAGCTACGGGCGCTGAGCCATAACTCAAATATTCTTTTTGTAAAAAGCGGACTCCCTGCCTTCCCCATAATGCCTCCCAGCCCTTCCTCATACAGCTTCAGCGAAATCCGGGCTGGAATGACCCCTTCAAGTCACAGACCCTTGCCCTGACCAAAACCTCCATGCAGAATGGAGCCTCCCTCACCTCTTCCTGCATCAGGGATAGGGATGAGCGTGGCGGAGCAAAGGTCCAGGAAGAGTTTTAAATTAGAGAATGATCCGGCGGCCTCTACACAGACTAAAGGCAGACCGAGCAGAGGACGGTATGAACATTACACCGTTTTTAATCCAAAGGGCATACGGACTCCGGAACCCGGTAGCGGCGCTAACAGAGCTCGGGATATCTCAGAGAGACAGTGGCGCTCACTGTGGGCCAGAATGTGGGTACAGAGATTCCGACGTCACAGAGAGATCCGTGGGAACCGCGAGACCAGTGTTGGAAACAGAAAACCCGAAATTCATGAACGCTCCCGCGTCTTCCGTCAGCTCGATTTACTTCCGGGTCGGCCGGAAACTGCGCACACTTAGAGGGAGAGGCGGGGAGAGGCGGGGCCTGGGCGGGGCCTGGGTGGGGCTGAGGCAGAAGCGGGACAGACGCCTAGGGACTCCGGCTGGGGCGGAAGTGGGCTGGCGTGCTGGTGGGCAGGTCGATCCTCGCTGTGCTTTTGGCTGCGTGGCCTTTTTTTGTTCCCTCTGCTCAGCAGTACTTGTTTCTCCACTTTTTAATGCGTTTAAATCTCGTTTTTCTTTTTGGTGGAAGTGGTGGGTCTCGCTATATTTCCAAGGTTGAACTTGAACTGTTGCACCGCTGAACTCAAGTGTTCCTCTCGGCCCCGTGCAAAAGGAATGTGCCTGTTTGGAATGAACAATTTTATACCCTCACCCACTAGCACATGGTTTCTGTCCCCTAATCACTTAGAAAGAAATGACATCCTGGGCTCAGTTCCAGGGACTTTAGAACCTGGATTGTAGGAGTGGAGGGTTGAGAAATTCGTTGAAAAGAACAAAAATTTATTCTTGTATATATAAATTCCTTTCTCTCATTTTAAATTAAATTTGTTCTAGTGTACACCTTTTGATAGGGATTATACACACTTGATGGGAAGTTAGTCATACTGGATGGCATTCCACATTTTGCTGGTCATTAATTACTATACGCACGAGGTTTATTATACTACAGTGATTTCATATTTTACTCTCAATTGTTTGGATGAGTAGTTTTAAATTTGAAATTTGGATAAATTTGTTATTTCAATCCATTTTTCTTGTCGATTCCTGTTTTTATTGTAGTATGCAGATAATGAGGCTTGTAAAAGGTCTACTCTTAGGGGGATGTTTGTGTTTGCTTTTAACTAATGAACAATTAAATTTGCAGTACTTCCAGAGACATTTGATAAAAATCTCTATTATTTTATATAAACAATAAAAATCTTGTGAAACTAGATTTTTGAATTTTCGAAAGCATCATTGACACCAGAAATTTAAAATTTGGAATATATGTCATGGAATACAGAAGTTATAAGAGTATGTATGCAATATGTTAATATATTAATACCACTATCTCCTTTTTTTTTTTTTGGTCTCTGGTGAAATTACGAAGGTGTAGCTGGCTGAATTTTGGGCCGCCTTTCTTCATCCTCCTCACCTGACCATTCCACCCATTCTGTGTTTCCGTTCTCCCTAACTCTCCCTCTGCTCGCTTTCTCTTTCCTCCCCTTCCAGCTCTACTTCCATGCCTTCTTCCCTTTTCTACTTGCTCCACCTCCAGACATTCTATTTTATAGTCTTTCCTTTTCTTCTCTTCTCTTCCTATTTCTTCACTACCAAGTGTGATAAGAAAACAGAAAATGCATTTGTGGACTGGGTCCAAAAGATGACTTTGGCCAAGAAGAAATGAAGAAGATGTGTTACTGTTAGCTGTGTGAAGCTTGGTAGGTGATAAAAGCTGAGAGTCTGTGAAACAAAGTCCTCAAGAGCTCTTCTGCCAGAAAAAACGAAGACAAGATAGGTGAGAATACACACCTAGCTCAGAAAAGAGTGAAGCCCTTGAGTCCTACCTCCGGCTGTCCTAGTGTACCCAGACCCCTGGAGCAGTTGTGCCTCCCTGGACCATTTGTGGGTTTTACTGCCTGTGGGTCTGAGTGGGGGGCGGGGTTAGTCAGTTATTCCATAACCAGGGAATGTGTCAACTGATAGAATTAATGGAGTAATGTACTTCTTTTCTCCAAAGTTCCCAGAGTAAGGTATTAAGTGCAGGTGGTAAAAGTTTATGTACTGAAGCAATGTCCTCATTCAGAGAAATTCAGGAAGGAACAGATTGTGAGCTCTGAGACCAGGTTACATTTTTGTTTCAGGCAGCAGACATCATGCCAATCAGACAACAGCCAAAGCTGTGCTTGTTTAGGTACTACATTTTGTCCCTACATGTGTGGAAAACCCAGATGTGTGGGAAGCAAACTGTTGGAAAAAGATATTTAGAGTCTCAAGGGGCAGCTGCAGAAAGCTCCTTTCTATGGAGAAAGGAAGTTAAGGGTGTGAGAGGGAGGGGTGGGAGTTATTGGTATGGAATTCACTAAATTTATGTATGTATTATGTACACTTCCTGGATGAAGGATATAGCTACAACTCGGACTTTAACCTTACAAATGCAAACTATGTAACCTAACTGTACGTACCTTTATATTACTCTGAAATTTTAAAAAGATGCTAAAACATGAGAAAATTTGAGTATAAAAAAGATGATGGTGTTATTAATCCCAAGTTAGAATTTAAAACAAAAATCATCAAATACATCAAACAGGCTAATGAAAGCATAATTAAAAGTGTTCCCCCCCCCCTTTTTTTTTTGAGACAGAGTCTCACTATGTCACCCTCGGTAGAGTGCCGCGTCGTCACAGCTCACAGCATCCTCAAACTCCTGGGCTTAAGTAATTCTCTTGCCTCAGCCTCCCAAGAGGCTGGGACTGCTGGTGCCCTTCACAACACCTGGCTGTTTTCTGTTGCAGTTGTCATTGTTGCTTTAGCTAGCCCGGGTGGGATTCGAACCCTCCAACTTTGGTGTATGTGGCTGGCACCCTACCCACTGAGCTACGGGCGTTGCCAAAAGTGTTTCCATTTTATACACAAAGACTACTCATTAATAATTAAGCCAATTAAATATAAATGAATAACTGAAATAACTACTCACTGGAAAATAGTTGATATAAACATGTCTAAATACTTTTACTAAATTAGATATGAAAATCAACAGAAAAAAGGTCACTGATTACATATCATCATAACAGATGTGAAAATTAAAGTTTGACGTACTAGAACGTGACAGAGATCTGTTTATGAATAAATAAGTAAATAAAATAAAAGACAAAACATCATTGCCAAACTCAAGGTCAAATAGATTTTCTCCTATGTTATCATCTTTTGTGTTTTACATTTATGTCTGTGACCCATTTGGAGTTAATTTTCATGAAGGGTGTAAAGTGACCCACTTTAAGATGTTAGGTTTGTTCAAGCTGAGGATACTTAGCTATGTTGCAAATCCACAAATCCTCCTCCTTCTCCTCCCCCTCCTCCCTCTCTTCCTCCTCTTTCTCCTCCTCCCTCCTTCCCCTTCCCCCTCCCTCCTCCTCCTTTCTTCTTCTTTTTTTTTTTTGAGACCAAGTCTCATTCTGTGCCCTGGGTAGAGCACCATGGCATCTTAGCTCACAGCAACATCAAACTCTTGGGTTTGAGTGATCCTCCTGCCTCAGCCTCCCAAGTAGCTAGGACTACAGGTGCCCACCACAGTGCCTGACTAGTTGGTCTATTTTCAGTAGAGACAGGGTTTTGCTCTAGCTCAGGCTGGTCTCCAACTCCTGAGCTCAAACAATTTACTGGCCTCAGTCTCCCAAAGTGTTGTACCCAACTCAAGTGGAATTATAGAGAAAATGCCAGCACTCTGTTTGAATTGAGTATTGGGTCCTTTATTGGCTGGCCTACCAAGAAAGGTTCACACCTAAAAATTCTCAGCCCCACATAACGAAGTTTTTTTTTATATGTATCTTTCAGTTGGAGGTGGGGTGGAATTCCTAAAGCAAAGCAGTTTCCAAAAGCGAGGAAAGGTTAGAGCTATAGGGCGGTGGGTGTGTGTGTGTGTGAGTAGTTACAAGGGGACCCAAGATAGGAATGTGGTTTCCCAAGGATCTGTAACTTCTGGGCTAATTCCCTGTCCCCACAGTATATGTTCCTCAAGGCCTATGTGTTCAGGGGCAGATAGTGATGAGGAGTGGAAGGAGAAAGAAAGTACAAAATGAGGTCCGTCTGGCCTTTCAAATGCGCTAGGATTATAGGCATGAGCCGCCATGCCTGGCTCCCCCGTCTGTTTTTACCAGCTTTAAAGAAGATAAATATTCTTAGGATGTTTTTGGAAGTGGAGGAACTCATACTTTCATTGCTCTGTTGGAAACAAGTGCCCATGTTCCATCCTACCCTCCGTGAGGCAATAGGAGGAGGGATTTTTGATCAGGAAGGGCTGAAAGGGGCCAGACTATAAGGTTAAACTTGACTGTATGCATGAGCAGAATTAAAGACTGCCCAGCATCTGGAACTGTCTGATTGTTGGCAAATACAAGGAGAATCAGAAAGCCAAGCACTTAAGCTGAAGAGCCAAAAAATAAAACTTCCCAAACATCCGACCCAGCTACCTCCGAGGGTTGCCCCATCAGAACACTTCTGTTCTCCTCAGCCTTGCCCAGGGGATGGAGTCATCTTGCAATGGTTTCCCCATAATCTTCAGATTGTTTTAGGACCTAATTTGTTTTTTTTACTGCATAAAACTACTCTACTTCAGGCACTAAAAAATGTCAGTGATATTAGTATTTACATAATAATTTCATGTTTCATTTGCAATTGTTTATTATTGGGATGGAAGTTCACTCTTTCTCCTTCATTAAAATGTCTGTGATCATTTCAAAATTATACAGTCCTGCTGGGATAAGCGAAGAAGCAATTGGTCAGTGTGCAAAATATACAATTTACATGTTCACGATGTGTTTAGGGGACTTTGTGATCTTTATCCAGAAAGAAGCAAAGCCCGGCTTCACTGGACTTGCGGCTCATGAGAATGAAGGGGCAGACAGTGGGGAAACACACAGTGATTAAGGTTGCAGTGTTCACCAGTAAAATACTGGGATTATCAAGAAGAGCAATATAAAAATGAAAAAGGCAGGAGAGGATGTAAGAAGACACAAAGGTGCTCACAAGGACAAGGATGCTCCAGGTGGCTCTGGATTCAGGGGAGGATCTGGGGGAAAGATTGTTCTGACGGATGTGCCGGACCTGCTGTTTGTGCCTGAACAGGATGAAGATCATGGAGCTGCTGGCCCAGAGCATGAGGCCCAAGCAGAACACATCGGGGAGTGATAATAGCACCACACACAGTGCTTTTGTTAACACCTGCTCCAGAACAGAATCCCAAATCCTTTCTGGTTGTGATGTTGGTCTTACTCCATTTGGCTGTCATGTACATAGGGACAATGACACTTATCAGCATATAGAGGATCCAGCACAGGAGAATAGACAAGCCCAGGTGCTTGGCAGCCTTCTCTTTCAGCTTTGCCCACCTGGAGGTCCTGGGGTTGATTGTGATCACCTGGAAGACACTCAGGAAGCAGGTGGTGCTGATGGACACACCCCTGCCCACCCTGTGGATATAGAAGACAAGTTTGCATCTGATATCATTGAGGGAATGTCTCACCCCCGAAGCTGCCATTGTTTCGGGGACTCCTTTAGAGAGGAAGGATAAGAAATTGGCTGCAATCAGATGCTTGATGATCAAATCTGTGGGCCTCAACCTGTGCCCACTGAAGTAAAGGAAGAGGTAATGGTAGAGAAGAGAGAAGTTCCCCAAGACTCCACCCACCATCTGTGATATGCAGACCACGCCCACAGCCACATCCCTGGAGGACATTCTGCCAGTTTCGGATCACTGATACTCCTCTTTGGAGCCGGAAGACCCTGCATGGAAATATGAGGCATGAGCTACATTTATTTTGTCTAGTGAAACCCAGTATTCTCCACTTACCACTGATTTTCTTTAAACATTTTAAGAAATGTTTAAAGTTGTTTTATTAGGAGACTTCCAGGTGTTGAATGTGTGGCCAAGCTCAGTGGCTCATACCTGTAATCCTAGCAATCTGGGAGGCTGAGGTGGGTGGATTGCTTGAGCTAATGAGTTGGAGACCAGTCTAAGCAAGAGTGAGAGCCCTTCTCTACTAAAAATAGAAAAACTAACCGGGCATTGTGATGGACACCTGTAGTCTCAGCTGCTGGGGAGGCTGAGGCTTGAGGAGGATCACTTGAGTGCCGGAGTTTCAGGGTGTTGTGATGTTTCAGGGTGTTATGATGACACCACAGCACTCTACCAAGGGGGCCGTGGAGTGAGACTCTTGTCTCACAAAAAAAAAAAAAAAAAGGAAGAAGAAAAGAAAATGAGTTGAATATGTAAAGATGTAAAGAACACTTACAAAAGGTGAACCACTGCCATGATGGTTATATGTGTGCTGGCTTCTTTTTTCCACAAATCCATGAGGTAGGCAGGGCTGTCACTTTGATTGTACCTGTCCATGGAAATCTTTCATAAAAGGTGAAAGATTTATGTGCTTTGGGGAGATACCAGAGTATTATCACTTTCATTGTAAAGACAAGGAGACATAGGCACAGAGAGGTGGAGTGATTTGCCTAAATTCACATCCTATTTAGGTGCAAAATGGAGATTTGTACCTGCTGAGTTTTTTTGCCAAGACAGTGGATTTAACCACTATGCAATACTAATGAAGCAAGATAGCCGTGTTCCTAGAAAAACATCCCTACACGCACAGTTTTATTTTTTATTCCTTGTAATCTTATTTTAGTCCAGTGTTAGGTTCCTGTACAATTTTTGTTGTAATAATTTTAGGGCAATATCCAAATAAATAAAGCTTTAGAGCTCTTAATAAAATATAGATGCACTGCCTGGAGTTTAATACCACAGGAACTTGTGTCATGACAAGTTGGTTTTAAGGAATGGGAGAATGGTCCAATTATTGGATGGAATAAAAGAAAAAAACATTGTATTTATTTCTGAACTAGAAATAAAGGCATCTATCATGCTCTCATCTCTTGCCCTAAATGATAGGACATAAAACAATATGGATAAAATAGTCTAAGGTAAAAAAAAATTGGAATAAATTTTAGATTGTGTACTTAAAACTATTAATACCCAATTTAAATGAATTATTAGCCTCAGGGGAAATATTTGCATTTAGCTAAGTTAAAATGTGACAGATAAACAAATTGGAACTTCTAATATGCATAGGCTGTATACTTTATTAATTGAAATTATAGTTTGGGATTGATATTAGAATCTTTTTAAGGCAGAGAAAATATTGTAAGATATATTGGAGGCTGACAGATCCTATCTTCAGCCCACTATTACAAAATTACCTTTTCTTAAATGCTGCTTTCTTAACATCAAGAGGAAAAACAGTCTCCCCACAATCCACAGAGCATGGATGTCTCAGTAGACACACAATGTGTCTCAGTAGAGACACAATTACTGTCTCCATTAAGCACTTCACACTCTCAGAGTTAAAGAAAACAATATTATTCTAGCAACGGCCATTCAGATATACTGTTTCCGGAAAGGATTACAGAATTCCTGTTGATTTGGCATGGTCTTTATTACAAGCATGGTGATATTGTAGGCATGTCCCCAGTAATCCTGAACTTTTTGTCTGTGATTCCTATAAGGTAGGTAAACAGCAGACTCATTCCAGAACTACGGTTTTTGTTTTCTTAAGTTTTGGGGGAAGTTAAGGCATTTGTGGTCTGGCTCTTTCAGTCATTAAGTCAGAAACTATTTCTTGAGATGCTCTGTTTTGCCTTACATAGTCCTTGCCCCCATGTTGCTGAAACTTTATTGAGGACAAGTGCAGGGAATTATTAATTTTATGAACAAGGTGGTGTGGTACTGAACATCTTTATACACACACTAAATTGGGCACCACTCACCTTTGGAGAATAGCATAGTGCTATGTAGCCAGACAGTAACGGTGAGGTGTAGCTAGTGAGTACAAAGATATTTGAGAAGGGAAAGATTAGTTTGGCCGCCAAGAGAGGCATCTTTCTAGAGGCAGCAACTTTGGAGCTGAGCCTTGAAGAAAGGATAGGAGATGAAGAACTAGGGAGCAAATGCATTTTATACTAAGGAGGAAAACAACTGGGCTTCACAGAGTGCCAGGCACCATGGTCAGCACTTTATATGCATTGTTTCATATAATCCTCCCAACAACCTGCAGAAGTATAATTCTGCCCATTTTATAGATGAGAAGACTTTGATTCAGATTAAATAACTTTTCCAAGGTGGGGACTCCTAGCATAGGCTGAGAAAGAATTCTTTTTTTTTGCAGTTTTTGGCCAGGGGTGGGTTTGAACCCGCCACCTCCGGCATATGGGGCCAGCGCCCTACTCTGTTGAGCCACAGGCGCTTTCCGAGAAAGAATTCTTGACATAAAGATTAGAATAGTATTAAAGAAAGAAAGTTTATTTTACTTCCCAAGGGTGGGAAGGGCATGGCTTGAGGGAGAAAAAGAAAGAGAGAACTATAGTTTTTGAGAATGTTACCAGTCTTCACTATTATAGCAGATGGAGTTAAGAAACATAGTCCTTACAAACTCAAACATGTTTTACTATTTCTGGATTAAACATCAACAAACAAGGTTACTGTGGAGTATGCTAAATTACGTCTAGAGCCATCAGGGATCCGTGTACGGTCTCCTCATCTCCCTAGCTCAGCTCAGGCCTCCAAATTATTCCCCTTTTCTTGGTGGTTTTGGCACCAGACCAGTTCTAATTTTTTTTTTTTTTTTTTGAGACAGAGCCTCAAGCTGTCACCCTGGATAGTGTGCTGTGGCATCACAGCTCATAGCAACCTCCAACTCCTGGGCTCAAGCGAGTCTCTTGCCTCTGCCTCTCAAGTAGCTGGGACTACAGGCGACCGCCACAACACCCGGCCATTGCAGCCGTCATTGTTGCAGCCGTCATTGTTGTTTGGTGGGCCGGGCTGGCTTTGAACCAGCTCAGGTGTACATGGCTGGCTCCTTAGCCCTTTGAGCCAAGGCGCTGAGCCACCAGACCAGTTCTAAACCCAGAACAATCCCTCTTGCGGACATGATCACTTACCCAGACTCTAGAAAGGCATCTTCCTTACAGACTGTTCTGCTCAAACGGAAACAGAAACTATGCCCTCAGCTCCATACTGCTGTCAGGATAGGGTGTTAGGTTGGTGAGAAGATTACAGGCAGCCAGACTCTGAGATATTGGGTCTCTGCACATCAGTGACCTCATCTCCCTCAGAACCACAATTATCTTTTCACTGATTATGGCAGTGACAGTGCAGTCTTCGGGAGCTGAGAACATTTCTGAAAAATTTTTTTCTCCCAGTTGCTAATTGCCAAAACTAATTAAAAGTTTGTAGCTAGCATGTCTTCACAGACTATTGAGAGCTTTTGAGAGAGGCTCCTTTTTTTTTTTTTTTTGCTATTTTCCTAGAGACAGGCAGGGAAGGAGGGAGCAGGAAATGCTGAGGTCAGGGAGGCAAGGCCTGGGGGTGTAAGGTGTATATGTCCCTTTGGAAGCTCTTGTTTGCTGGGAAGTTCTACCCAAAGCAAATTCTTTCTTCATCTTTGTACTGCTGACACACAAAATTGTTAAATTATGTGCAGAGAAAGGGAACCAGAGAAAGATTACCAGGGTAGGATTTTCAAGGAGAGACAAGTGAAAGGAAATTGGGAGGCAAAACAATCAATGGCAATTAATTTGGAGTCTAGATTATGTGGGTCAGAAGGCTGAGGAATTAGGAGACCATTCCTTTATTCATTGAGGGAAACAAATAGTATATGCTGAATTCAAGAGTGATGGATGATACAACAGTCCTCTATACTTATTTTTTGCTAAATTTTCAGAATTGAGCACTGGCTGCAGTGGTAATAAATTAAGAAATATATGCTGGGCAAGGCAGCGTATGCCTGTAATTCTAGCACTCTGGGAGGCCAGGGAGGGAGGATCCCTTGAGCTCAGGAGTTCGAGACCAGCCTGAGCAAGAGGGAGACCCCAGTCTCTACTAAAAATACCCAAAACTAGCCAGGTATGGTGATTCATGCCAGTAGTCTCAGCTACTGGCAAGGCTGAGGCAGGAGGATACCTTGAGCTGAAGAGTTTAAAACTTTGGCATTTCCTGCAGACAAATGTATATTTCCTTCAGATCTGCTCTCCAATGCTTTTGAATCTGCAAGTTGAGGGCTAGAGATATATGGTAAACAGCACAACTATCCACACACGAACATACTCTTAAATCCCACAATGTGGATTTATACACACAAACACACACTGAAGCAAACATGAGCCAAAAATCTAATCAAAGGTACAGCCACATACACTGAACACTTACACAATCACACTCACACATATTCCCTCGCATCACACACGTGCACTCACACACCCATCACATACAAATCCATTCACTATGTCTTGTCCTCACAGACTCACTGACTCATTTTCCTTTTAATGTTTGAAGCCCTGTAAAGATGTCCCATCCTTGCCTAAGGTTATTTCATACCCTCCCCTGCCCCCCCCCCAAAAGATGTCCCATCCCCAGTTACCGTTAATTTCTTTTTCTCTTCTAGTTTTTCCTTTTTTAAAATTTCAGATTAACATATGGGGTCAATTAGATATATTGATAATTCTATGAGAAACTGAGTCGAGGAAACCATATTACACTATAACATGAATAGAATGCTAGGAAATTCATTTTCGTGAGGGAACAAACGACAGGAATTTGTGTAACTGAGCCAGGGGCCAATCTCTTGATTGTGGAAAAGTCTGGATCTTTTGAACATTGCACTCTCCTGAGTCTAGAAGCTTTAACTCTGAGGGAGCATTTTAGTGGGAAACTCCCTTAGCTTTGGGGAAATGGGAAATATTTTCATTCTGGAGGAATTTAATTTTCCTGATGAATTCCTCTAAATTTTTAAGGAAGAGTTCATTTTTATACCCAATGGATGGTCCAGCCAATTAAAAAAGGGGAACTACTCAATTGACTTTATAAAGCTAATTTCACACTGATTTCCACTGTGACAGGGCCTCAGTGAGCTCATCTAAGGGAGGAGACCAATATCATCAACCTGGAGAGTTATTGGAGGGATTAAATGAATTACACAAAGCATTAAATGAGCAATGGCACCTGATAAATTGTATCCCTGTTACTATTATTATCACATCAACAGGGAGCAATCAACTGACCTCAATTTTAAATAAAATTTCAATTATAAGAGACTATTCTTTTAACTTTGTACATTTTCGTAATAAGGGTCATTGTACAATTATGTTTCATTCATTTCTTTCAATATTGATAAAGTTCTCCAATTTTCTTTTTTGAGACAAAGTCTTGCTATGTCACCCTTGGTAGAGTACTGTGGAGTCACAGCTCATAGCAGCCTCAAACTTGGGTTTAAGCGATTCTCTAGCCTCAGCTGCCCAGGTAGCTGGGACTACAGGTACCCGTCACAATGTCTGGCTATTTTTTTGTTGCAGTTTGGCTGGGGCCAGGCTCGAACCCGCCACCCTCAGTAAATGGGGATGGCACCCTACCCACTGAGCCACAGGTACCACCCAAATCAATTTTCTTTTTCTTTTTTTTTTTTTTCTTAGAGACAGAGTCTCATTTTATTGCCCTCGATAGAGTGCTGTGGTGTCACAGCTCATAGCAACCTCCAATTCCTAGGATTAGGCGATTCTCTTGCCTCAGTCTCACAAGTAGCTGGGACTACAGGTGCTTACCACAACACCCGACTCAATTTCCTTCATTTTTAATCATCAAATTTTACTTACTAGAGTAACAAGGTCCTTGGCATGCACAGTATCATCAATAGACCCATAATTTGTAAGAAACACAATCTCCAAGGCACAACTTCCCTTCTCCCCCAACACACACACTGAATCAGTATCCCCAGGAAAGTGTTTCACATGTTGGGCAAAGTGTGAAAAGCAC
Source organism: Perodicticus potto (assembly GCA_963574655.1). Taxonomy (NCBI): domain Eukaryota; kingdom Metazoa; phylum Chordata; class Mammalia; order Primates; family Lorisidae; genus Perodicticus; species Perodicticus potto. Next base: position 5,956 of record CAUYRH010082943.1, on the reverse strand, counting down.
AAAAATGGAGGAATTCATCAAAATTTGGCTGCTCATGGGAATCTCCTGCTGAGGATCACTCACCACCAGGTCCTACCCCCGACATTCATTTACTAAGGCCCTTGTGAGGCTCATATGGGGATTGGCAACCCTCTTCTGCTGCCTCTAACCTGCAGTTCAGTTCTGAAACCGCAGGGAGAGGGTGTGGACACTTTTCCACTTCAAAGGGACCAGTGTCCTTAATACTGCCCATAGCAATCTACAGATTCAATGCAATCCCCATCAAAGCACCAATGTCATACTTTAAAGAACTTGAAAAAATAATACTTCATTTTGCATGGAATCAGAGAAAACCCCAAATAGCCAATACGATACTTAGAAAGAAGAACAAATCTGGAGGCATCACACTCCCAGACTTCAGGTTATACTACAAATCTATAGTGATCAAAACAGCATGGTACTGGCACAAACATAGAGATGTAGATATATGGAACAGGATAGAGAACCTAGAGATAAATCCAGCCACATACTGTCATTTGATCTTTGATAAGCCTAACAAAAACATGCACTGGGGAAAAGAATCCTTATTTAACAAATGGTGCTGGGAGAACTAGCTAGACACCTAGAAAAGACTGAAACTGTACCCACACCTCTCACCACTAAAAAAAAAAATTGATTTTTGCTAGATGAAAGATTTAAATTTAAGACATGAAACTAGGGGTGCTCATAGCTCAGTGGTTAGGGTGCTGGCATGCTCAGGGGAGGGTGGGTTTGAACACAGCCCAGGCCTGCTAAACAGACAAACAAACAAACAAACAAACAAAAATAGCCAGGCATTGTGACGGGTGCCTGGAGTCCCAGCTACTAGGCAGACTGAGGCAAGAGAATCGCTTGAGTCCAAGAGTTTGAGGTTGCTGTGAGCTGTGACGCCATGGCTGTACCGAGGGTGGCATAGTGAGACTCTGTCTCAAAACATACTAACAAACATGAAACTATAAAAATACTAGAAGAGAGTGCAGGGAAAGCACTTGAGGATATTGGACTGAGTAAATAGTTTATGAGGCAGACCCCCTTCCCTCCCCAGCCATTGAAGCAATACCAGAAGTAAAATACTGGGATTTAATCAAGCTAAAAAGCTTCCACACATCTAAAAGCACTACAACTAAAGCAAACAGACAGCCTTCAGAATGGGAAAAGATTTTTGCGTGTTACAATTCCGACAAAGGTCTGATAACTAGAAACTACAGAGGGCTCTGATTCATCAATAAGAAAAGAACAAACAGGCTCGGAGCCTGTGGCTCAACTGGCTAAGGCGCCAGCCACGTACACCTGAGCTGGCGGGTTCGAATCCAGCCCGGGCCCGCCAAACAACAATGGCGGCTGCAACCAAAAAATGGCCGGGTGTTGTGGCGGGCACAACCCAGCTACTTGGGAGGCAGAAGCAGGACACTCACTTGAGCCCAGGAATTGGAGGTTGCTGTGAGCTGTGATGCCACAGCACTCTATCTAGGGTGACAGCTTGAGGTTCTATCTCAAAAAAAAAAAAAAAAGAAAAGAAAAGAACAAACAACACCATTTTTTTGTAGGCAAGAGACTTGAACAGAAACTTCTCTGAAGAAAGACGAATGACCAACAAACACATGAAAAAATGCTCATTGTCCTTAATCCTCAGAAAAATGCAAAGCAAAACCACTTTGAGACATCCCCTAACCCCAGTAATAAGAGCCCACATCACAAAGTCTCAAAGCTGAAGATGCTGGCATGGATGCAGAGAGAATGGAACACTTCTACACTGCTGGTGGGTTGCAAACTAATACAACCTTTACGGGAAGAAGTATAGAGAATCCTTAAGGAATTGACAGTTGACCTTCTATTTGATACCGCAATTCCATTACTAGGTATTTGGCCAGAGGAACAAAAATCATTTTACCAGAAGGATATTTGCACAGAATGTTTACTGAAATTCATAATTGCCAAGACATGGAAGCAGCCCAAATGCCTATCAACTAATGAACTGATTAATATATTGTGGTATATGTATACGATGGAATACTATTTAACCATTAAAGTTGATGGAGACTATATGTTTTATGTTTACATGGACGGAGCAGGAACATATTATTCTTAGTAAAGTATCTCAAGAATGGAAAGAGAAGTATCCAATGTACTTAATACTATTATGAAACCAATAGATAGACACTTACACATTCATACCAATGATAAAACACAAATGCCATCTAGCTTGTGGGAGGTGTGGGGTGGGGGGGGGGAGGAGGAAAGGAAGGGTGATTGATCTGAGGAGGGAGGGCATTTGTGCACAATGCAAGAGTACACCCCAAAATAACTAAAAGTAAATTATAAATGTCTTACCACAAAAAATAAGTAAGTGAGGTGATGGTCATGTTAATCAGTTTGATGTAAGCATTCCACATTGCAAATCAAATCATCACATGGTACCCCATGAAGGTATACAGTTAATTATTTATTGATTACATACATTAATGATTTAATAAAAAATTAGTTTTAAAAATTAAAAAAAAAGAAAAAAATTACCAGCCTGGGAGGGCATGGTGCTCACACGCCTGTAATCCTAGGACTCTGGGAGGCTGAGAGGAGTGGATTGCTTGAGCTCAAGAGTTGGAGACCAGTCTGAGCAAGAGGAAGACCCTGTCTCTACTAAGAATAGAAAACCTAGTAGGGCATTGTTGTGAGCAACTGTAGTCCCAACTACATAGGAGGCTGAGACCAGAGGATCTCTTGAGCTCAAAACTTACTGTTATAAGCTAGGACACCATAGCCCTCTATCCAGGGTGACAAAGTAACATTCTGTGTCCAAAACAAAAGGAATATAAAATATGAATTAGGCTGGGCCCAGTGGCTCACATCTGTAATCCCAGCACTCTCCGAGGCCAAGGCTGGTGGCTCACCTGAGGTCATTAGTTGGAGACCAGCTTGAGCCCGAGCAAGACCCTGTGTCCAGAAATAGCTGGGCATTGTGGCAGGGGCCTGTAGTCTCAGCTACTTGGGAGGCTGAAGCAAAGGGATCACATGAGTCCAGAAGTTGGAGGTTGCTGTGAGCTATGACGCCATAGACTCTACCGAGGTGACAAAGTAAGATTCTGTCTCAAAAAAAAAAAAGAAAAGAAAAGAGTTAAAATGAAAGATTTGGCTTTTCCTGCAAACAAATGTATATTTCTTCAGGCCTGCTATCCAGTATTTCTCAATCTGCAAGTTGAGGGCTAGAGCCATATGGTGAATAACTCCTACCAACACACACATGCACACACACACACTCCAAGGCAAACATGCACCAAAAATCTAATCAAAAGCACAGTCACATAGGGTGCTGGCCCCATATACCAGTGGTGGCAGGTTCAAACCCACCCTGGCCAAAAACTGCAAAAAAAAAAAAAAAAAAATTAGAGGACACATCAAAAGCACAGTCACATACACTGAACACTGAGACAGTCACACCCATGAACATCCCCTCAGAGCTCACCCGTGTACTCACATACCCATTGCATACAAACCCATTCCCACACTTTCACTATGCCTTGTCCTCACTGACTCACACACATCAGTACATGCACGTGTATCCTTTTCTTTCCTTCTTTTTCTTTTTTTCCCCTGAGGTAGAGTCTCACTATATGGTCCCTGGCTGGAGTATGGTAGCATCATAGCTCATAGGAACCTCAAACTCCTGGGCTCAAGCAATTGTCTTGCCTCAGTATCCAGAGCAGCTGGGACTATAAGCACCACAATGCCAGGCTAAGTTTTCTATTTTTATTTTTATTTATTTATTCTTTTCTTGAGACAGAGTCTCAAGTTGTCACCCTAAGTAGAGTGCCGTGGCTTCACAGCTCATAGCAACCTCACACTCTTGGGCTTAAGCGATTCTCCTGCCTCAGCCTCCCAAGTAGCTTGGACTACAGGTGCCTGCCACAATGCCCCGCTATTTTTTGTTGTTGTTGCAGTTTTCATTGCTGTTTTAGCAGGCCCAGGCCTGGTTTGAACCCCAGTGTATGTGACCAGTACCCAACCCACTGAGTGACAGGTGCCACTCACATTTTCTATTTTTAGTAGAGGTGAATAGTGCACTTGCTCAGGACAGTCTCCCTGAACTCCTGAACTCAAGGGATCTGCCTGCTATGGCCTCCCAGAGTGCTAGGATTACAGGAATGACCCACCACACCCAGCCCGTGTATGGGTATCTTGACACCACCTTCCTATTTGGAGAATGGTGGCATTTCACGCTTACTTTACGGATAGATCCACCTTTTATATGCCTTCCCACTTCACAACCACCCATGAGGGTGGTATCAGTATGTGCAACATATAAAAAGTCATGCAAACATTTCTACTTTAGGTTAAGGCCCTATGCGGAAATGTAGAAATTTCCAAATCCCACTCATTTGCTGAGCTTCGGTCCACATCCTGGATGCCTGGTGACTTTCCTCTTCTCCAGAGGGCTAGAAAGTAAGATCCCACTGGTTCTAGCACAGACACTGTCCTTGGAACTGCTGGTTGAGTTCTTGGAGCTCTCCCCAACTGAGTTCATTCAGCAGGCAAATCAAAAATTTGGAGGCTTGGCTCAGTGGTTCACACCTGTCATCCTAGCACTCTGGGAGCCTGAGGTATACGGATTGCCTGAGCTCACAGGGTCTATACCAGCCTGAGTCACAGCAAGACCTCATCTCTAAAAATAGCGGGGGGTTGTGGTGGGCACCTGTAGTTCCAGCTACTTGGGAGGCTGAGGTAAGAGAATCGCTTGAGCCCAAGAGTTTGAGGCACTCTACTAAGGGTGATAAAGTAAGACTCTGTCTCAAAAAAAAAAAAAAAAAAAAGAATTTGGGTGCCCAGCTCCTTCCAAGTACACCACACAATCAGTTTATCCCCAGATGCACAGCGAGCCAGACTGTCCTTAAACCTAGATTGTCGTTGGTGCCCTCGAGGCCAGCAGCTTCAAAGTTTTGGCTGCCCCTGAACTCTCTGCAGTGGGAAGGCTGAGCTACTCTACACCTTGCAAGATGCAGAATGAGTTAGCAAATATGTGGACCTACGTAAAATAGTTAACACATGTGCAATATAGTATATGTTCTTAAAAGCATATAGTTGTGTATTAAACTTTGGAAGATCCCAGGGATGAAAACAATAAATTATACGACGTTTCAGATGTACACAAGTGTGATAAAACCAAAGTGCCAGGGGCATCAATGCCAAATAAATTGCTCCAAATCATCAGGAAGTGAGAGATAATTAGATCAGCCATGATCACGTCTCTCTGATGAGGTTAGGGTAGGGGGCGTGTGCAGGGGACTCTATAAAGCCCAACAACAGGACTCTTCTCAGTCCAGCTCTTCCTTCATCCTGGAAGCCTGGCCGTCTTGGAGTGGAGTTTGCCCTGTATCCACTCATCTGAGTGCTTAGGAGCAGGAAAACAACAGGTCAGTTTCCATTACTATTTTGGGTTTGTTTAGGAGAGAGGGAGAACTCCACAGTGGATGGTTTTAGGTGTTGAGGTAAGGACTAGTTGTTGAATAGTATTTATTACAAAAACGCTTCAGAAGTGTTAATTATTCAATAAAGGGCAGGATTTCCAAGGAATGGTCAACCAGCACCCTGATTTGTATGGTCTGGTGGATGAGCAGTTACCTATTGCCTTTGAAGCGGGAATTTTAAAGACTGAAAGTGATTCATTCATTTATTTTTTACTACACCATACTCCTCAACACTTATTAGGACCCACCAAGATCTGAGTGGTGAGCTCCCAGTCACATTAATAATTTATTTTAAAATAATGAACATTTCTGAAGTGGTTTTTAAACCAGCCTCTTTCTTTTTTTTTTTTTTGAGACAGAGCCTCAAGCTGTCACCCTGGATAGAGTGCCGTGGCATCACAGCTCACAGCAACCTCCAATTCCCAGGCTCAAGCGAGTCTCCTGCCTCTGCCTCCCAAGTAGCTGGGACTACAGGCGCC
>CAUYRH010082942.1:0-22723 GCA_963574655.1 Perodicticus potto | reverse complement strand
GATTTTTATTCACTTTTCAGACATGCTATGAAAGAGCACCCCTCCGCTGCTCAGCAAGCATTTGTAGCTTGTACAGTGGCAGAATGGGCCAAAAGCTTAGTGTTGTGACCTATTTTAAGAATAAAGTATCTTGAAATAAAAAAAAAAAAAGAGAGAAAATGTGGATATAATTTACCAAATGGAACTGGCTGAACTGCAGAATTGTGACTCTCTGAAAGACGCATTCGAGTCAAGCAGCCTTCCTAATTTCTATGCATCTCTCCCCTCTGAGACATATCCTAATCTCCGGAACCATGTACTCATAATGGCAAACATCTTTGGCAGCACTTATGTCTGTGAACAGACTTTTTCCAGAATGAAACATCTGAAATCTCCAACCAAATCAAAACTAACTGATGCACACTTGCATCACTTGTTACGACTAGCAGTGACAAATATGGAACAGGACATTGACCATCTCATTAGCCAAAAGCAGGCCGGCCCATACTTCCCATTGAAATACTAGTAAGTTTGTTGATTTAACTTTATTTGTTCTTCATTTTAAATATCGTATTTGTTCCCATTTTATTTTTTTACTTCAAAATAAGATATGTGGAGTGTGCATAGGAATTTGTTCATAGTTTTTTTTTTTTTTTAAAAACTATAGTCCGGCCTGCCAACAGTCTGAGGGACACTGAACTCGCCCCCTGTTTAAAAAGTTTGAGGACCCCTGGCCTAGGGTCACCAGATAGCTTCTGGAGCTTCAGTCAATTACAGTGTGGCTGTTAAGTCAGGACATTGGAGGGAAGAGGCTCTGTCTACCTCTTGCACCTGTCCCCTTTTATCAGGAAAGCAAAATGACAGAAGCCTTCTAGAGGACTTCCCTGCATATCTCATGGCCAGCCTTGGATCCCATGATTATACCTAGCTGCAAGGAAGGCCTAGGGAGCAAAAAACAGATTCTCTGACTAAGTCAGTCTTATAATCTATTGTCTGAGCCTGGGCACATTGCTAACCTGAGGAATAAAGTGTGAAGGGTAAATGTTGGGTAACAATCAAGTTATCCAACTTGTTAGTTACAGATTGTCACAAGTCAGTTCCTTATTATACTCTTTCCACCTATCTCATTACTGCACTTGGCTATTCTTAGAAAAAAAAATTTTTTTAAAGTAGGGAAAAAATATTGAGTAACAACTAGCAGTGTCAGTTACATAGGGTCATACATGTATCTTTCACTACTAGAATTTAAGTGGTGCTCCTCTATAGAATAATGTAGTGCCTGCATTCACTATTAGAGAATTACTTTATACTCTCAAATTAGTTGCAAAAGTCATAATACCACAATATATTTATTGACTATGTGTCTCTTATGTTTGTGAAGGAAAATTCAACTGATTTATCAAAGATTTCATGACAGATACAAATATAGGGAGGAAATATAATCTACCCTTCAAAAGTATAAATAGAAATTATCATAAAACTTTGATGAAAGGAAAAGCTATTCCTAAATTTAAGCACACCATAGTTGCACAGAAAATATTGATGTTCTCATTTGATTCTAGAGTCTTTGATGGTGAGCAGATAACAAAGTTTGGTTCATATGTTTGTGATTCATCATTCAATCATCAGGTTGTTGAAGTTATTTGCAAATATTTGCAAATAGTTTTAATATGTGACCATTTGTTTCATGAACTGTGCTAGCATACTGGGATGAGTATGTGCAAGTTAAATTCTTCATTCTACTTGACAACAAAATGATATGAATTTCTCAGTAACACAGGATAGAAAACAGTCAAAGTTTAAAGGACTAAATTGGGGCTTTTTGTTTGCCGAGACTGACAACTTGAAAGTCTTGATGTCAAGTATGAGCCTGTAACAATAGTTTTAGGTCATTTTTTAGCAAAATAAAATTAACAACATTAAATCAAAACCTGTTTCTCCACCATGGGGATATAGAGATACAGGAAATGTGTATTAGGTGACAGTATTTTCCTACTTTCAGGCAATTGTTTTGGCATCCTAAAGACTTAGTATAAGTTAGGTAGTCAAAAAAATAATGCTGATACATTTAAAAATTTTTTCACATACATGTTACACCCAGTATTCATTCTAGGAACATATGAATGAAAAGTGATTGAAGTAAAGTGTCTGGGTTCATAGAACATTTATTTTGAAACTATGACAATCTGGACTCCATGCTAAAGCATTGCGCTTGGAAGGTATTTTGAGTTTCATTTTAGAGATGTGGAAACAGTCTCAGAGCTCAGTAACTTGCCCAGATTTTCACCAGTCATATAAGCATGATGACAGTTCTGGCATCCCTAAGGGCCTAGGGGATAAGATTTCTAAAACCATTTCATACAAATGACAGTGGTGTTCAACTCTGGCTTGTGTTAAAAGCTCTAAAAAATACTAATGCTTGACCTCCATCCTAACTAAAATTAATCCCAATTTCTGGTGTTGGGGCCTAGGCATCAGTATTGAGGGTAAATTCCTCAGGTGATTCCGTCACGTGGCCTTGCTTGACAACAACTGATTATGCCCCAGACCTGAGGATGTGACCATTAGGTTGTTGAGTGAGGGTGAACCATGGCTCTGTCTTCTCAAATGTTCAGTTCCTGTGGTATTTCATGACCTGAAAGCGAATGCAGACAAATTCCTTGTGTTTTACTTGAAGCATTGTCAAGCAGTCATCTTTTCTAGCCATTCTTTTTCATTTCCAGGTGACTCATGCTGAACAATGTGCTTATTTCTTGTTGCAACTTGGTCCTTCACAGAGTTGTCCCAATGCCCCGTTCATCTTTGTGGTCATTGGCACAGCCTGGAACTTTAGAACAATGCAAGTCATTTTGAAATTTAAAACACTATTTCTGGGAATCCTTCAGGAAGTATTTTAAAGTTAAGTTTTATTTCCTAAGTTCTCTGGAAGCTTTCCCGAAATAGATTAAAAACTCCTTATTGGCAAAGAGGAGAAATAGGTAAGGGGGCTTAAGCTAACATTGGCCCTGCATAATTAGTTCTGATTTAAATGTTGGAAATGATGGTTGAGTTCATTTACTGTTGTTCTCATTCTGAACCTGCCTTTACTGGAATATTTATTTTAAACTAACTGCATCATGTTTGTAAGAATTCTACCCATTCTTAAATTTAAAATGACCGAGAGCCTGGTTTTATCAAATGCATGCATATGATATATGTCATATTTTCTTCCTTCTAGATAAGAAAAGGCCAGAGATTAATTCTGTTAAATATAATCTGACCTGGGAAAAAGTTTAATTAAGTATTATGATCATCCCAGAACCATCCTTTACTGGCACCTTTTTTAGATAGTTTTCTGTAGTCTCTGATTTCATCACTCCTTGTCCTTCCAAATCTTTTTTGGAGATTTTTTTTTTCTTTTCTGTGTGGGTATGCTTTTAACAAATTGTGTATTACACTCTTCTTTCCCACCTCAAGCAATGTTGCCTTGCTAAAATGATTAATTTGAATCTTAAACTTACCACTTATTAGCTATGGGACCTTGAGCAAATTGTTTAACTCCTCTGAGACTGAGTCCATTCATCTCTAAAACAGAGGCAATATTATCTATGCTTACCACGGTTGTAGGAATTTAAAAGATAATTGTTATAAAGTGCCTAGTAGGCTTGGTGCCTGTTGCTCAGCGGCTAGGGCACCAGCCACATACACCAGAGCTGGCAGGATCTAGTCCAACCTGGGCCTGCCAAACAACAATGACAACTACAACCAAAAAATAGCTGGGCACTGTGGAAAGCACCTGTAGTCCCAACTATGTGGGAGGCTGAGGCAAGAGAATCACTTGACCATAGGAGTTTGAGGTTGCTGTGAGCTGTGACGTTACAGCCTTCTACTAAGGGTGACATAGTGAGACTCTGTCTTAAATTACATAAATAAATAAAGCACCTAGTACAAAGTCTGGGACATGGTAGTTCTCTAGTAAACGTAATTTATCCTTTTTTCCTTCACCTTTCCTCAATAAAATATAATCACAGGGGGTGGCACTCATAGCTCAGTGGGTAGAGTGCTGGCTACATACACTGAGTCTGGCAGGTTTGAACCGGCCCAGGCCTGCTAAACAACAATGACAACTGCAATAACAACAACAACAACAACAAATAGGTGACTTAAGTTAACATTGGCCCTGTGTAGTTAGTTCTGATTTAAATGTTAGAAATGATGGTAAATTGTGGCAGGTGCTTATAGTCCCAGCTACTTGGGAGGCTGAAGCAAGAGAATTGCGTAAGCCCAAGAGTTTGAGGTTGCTGTGAGCTGTGACGCCATAGCACTCTACCCAGGGCAACAGCTTGAGACTCTGTCTCAAAAAAAAAAAAAAAGAATATATATATATATATATATAATCTCAGGAAGAATCTGATGACAATCATTTATACATAGGAAACAATTTGTCATTTCATTCCTAGAGTATTCTGTAAGAGTACACTTTTAATAATTATGTTTGTTGTGTACTTTGAGAGTTATTGGTTGTCCAGCTTATCCTCTTTATAGAAATTTGATACCAATGAGTGGAGAAAGATTATTTTTGTGTATGGCTGGTCAGAGACCAGAGATGTCCCTCCGGATAGGCAGTTTTATACTTTGTATCCAAGGATCCACTGGAAGTCAGGTGCAGTGGTGTGTTCTTATAGGCACCAGTTAATGACTGTCTGGGAAGATCTGGAGTTCTGGCCTACCTGATTAGAGTAAGATGAATCATTAAAGTCAAGATCTAGATATACATGTCCTGGGAAGGAAATCAGGTTGGACTTTTATTAAAATTACAAAGTATAATGATAACTAGGAGAATGGAAAATAATGGATTTTAGCCATTCGGTGCTGCTGGTGGAGATACACAGACACAGCCCACTTCAGGCTGGTGGATATGACATAATCCATACAAGGGAAACCTGCATTATCAGGAAAATATTTCTCAAAGCTACTCCTGCTGGGATATTGGTCAGAAGTACCTTAAGTCTGTTTTTTTGGAGACATGGAACCCTTTTTTCATGGACCTGTGGACAGAAGGCAGACAAGACCATAGATTTTGCTCTTTCATTTTTGTGAGGGTACATCTTATTTACAAAAAGAGTTTTAGATGGTATGATCCCATAAAACTTGGCATAGAAAAACTCAAAGCAAATATTTATTCTGCAAGGATGGGTTAGTAGTGTTAAAGTAGTGAGATTTACCTTGTACAACTTTAAAGAAGTTTATTGAGTTGTTAATGGAATAACATTATTTATGATTAATGAATGTTAAACTACTATCAGATTTCTGGTCAACATTTAACAATACTTGTGAATCAGACAATGGAAATGGCATAAAATTCTCCAAACTGCATTTCTTTTTTTCATTTGGCTTGAAGTCAGTATTGAAGTTATTCAAAATGAGGTGGTTGTCCCATGGAATTGGCCCATTTGTTACTGTGTATCTTCAGGTCTGGGTCAGCATGGTGGGGAAAATAACAGCCTCAGGGGAGTTTTGCTGACTCACATATAAATGTAATACCTGGCTCTTACTGAAGATTCCCTAAGTAATTCTTTAATCCTGATTTGGGCTAAGGAGGGAAAGGTCTTTTTGCATCTCTCTTTCTCTCTCCTTATGTATGTGGAGCCTTGAATATGTGACTATGTCATGTAGAAACTTATTCTGGCATTAATTATACCTGATTAGTTTCAGCTTTTTGATAGCCTGGAGGTGGTGATAGTTGATGTGAGAGGGGTCTGAAATATTGGCATATGGATTCAAACAAGAGATCAAAACTAATTTCCAGATGAGTGCCAAGTGTGTTCATTAACTGCTGGTAAAGGGTATTACACACTCATGATTTATTAACTGTGTCTACACCATATAGAATGAAGTGGTGATTTGATATTTGTCCAGTCATTGATTTATTACCCACTTATGTTGATAGACCCTATTAATCAGACTGGTTTAATTGACAGAGCTCTGCTTTTTGTTCTATAGACAGCCCCAGTATATAGATGCTAAATGTGCTGTTCTCCCTTTGTGCACAATTCCTAGGATGACTTTTGGCCAGTGTAAACATTGCCTAGGAGTTGTTTATCATGATTGATTTAATACCACTCCTGAAGCATGTGTACTATTAATTTCTGCTTGAGAATTTCCAACAAAGCAAACATTTACACAAGGAGGGTGATTCCCTTTTAGCTGCAGGGATGAATCAAGATAGTGATACCAAAATAGATATGACTCTGTCCAAGTCCGCAGAACTTTAATCACATTTTCTCACTGTATAAGCTATGGCAGGAGGAAGGAAGATGTGTCTCGCTGTGGTTACATAGTGTATCTTCTTGGGTTTCCTATTAAGCTATTTTTATGGCTATAAAGGAGGGGCTACTTTGTGAGTTTTACCCCCCAACTCCATTTATCAGTTTTTAGTAGAAAGCCATATTTGGTGCATTTACAAATATTGAGAGTCAGGCAGGGCAAAGGAAGAGGAAAGCTATAAGGATGAAGGAAAGTTTCCTACAGGAATTACCAAGAAGTCATTCCACAGAAGTCCTCAATTTCTCTTACTCACAGAAATATTTTCACCTGCCTTGCCAAGGCCTTGGTACTGATATCTGGGAGGTATTAAGCAATCTGGAAAGTTTATTCATCAACTTTGATTCATCTTAATGGGACAGTGTAGCAATCAGTTATTGTCCTCCTCCCCTAAAAGTTCAGGGTCTGTAATGCCAAATGGTTTGCTCCCTACTTAGAGCAAACACATTGGTCAAATTTGATATATCGACTCATAAACCACACATCAAGGCCAAACATGTTCTGTTATGAATAATTAAGACTCCCTCTTAACACATAATGTGGCTGTGAATTTGAGTCAAATAAATATCTTTTGTTTAAATGCTCCATTTGAAAAGTAAATAGAAATACATTGGAATAAGTGGTCTTTTCCCTCTCAGAAGTATCACTGGATTCAAGACAAGAAACTCTGTTGTGTTGGGCTTCTTTGCTGAAATGAATGCCATTCCTTTGGGCTTCTGACTCACAAGCCTTCGTTTGAGGTTGGAGTTAAGTTATAACAGCTATGGCTGTTGTGAGGTGGCAAGAGAAGGGAGCCAAGTCTGCTTTATCGAGGCAGCTCCTGGTCTAGCATGAGGATCATCCCCTCGTGAGGTCAGCTTGAACTCTAACACCTCAGAGACCACACAATCTGACCACTAGAACCAAAGCATAAAAGGTAGGTTGAATTCACTAGGCATAGTCTGCAATCATAGTATTTCGGTAACTACTTTGAATTCACAATGCTAAAAATAATTTTGTTTTATTAAAATATTTGATATCTGAAGAGCAAACAGCTGACTCATTCCGTTAATGAAGGAATGCTTCAAAGAAGTTACCCAATCGGACAATATACTGCCCAATTTACTATAAGAAAAAGCGTCTGATACTTGTCGATAAATTTAAAGGCAGAGTTTTCTTCCTCTCTAGAATTAAGAGAATCTATTAAGTTATGAGAATGTTAATCTATTTAATTCTTTGAGGGATTTTAGATTTTAGTTATCTTTTATGTAGATTTTGATATTTTTATGGACTTTCTAAAGAGATATTGTATTTCTCGTAAATGTCAAAGCTACATTGCAGCTGTTGCTTGTGTCCTTAGAGGTGCTTGCCCTCTGTTCACCACCTGATTTTCCATCAAGGTCAGGCTGATCTTTGAGTGCTGAAGTCAAGGAAAAAACAGATCTTAATTAGGAGCAGTGAAACTATTGGTAGCAAAGTTAACAGGAGGCATCAGGCCATGCTTACCACAGAGGTGAAGCAAGAAGTTAAGCAATAAGGTTAAAGTCCATAGAATCTGGGAATCAACAATGTATCTATTTGCACCAACACCTACTATGTGCCATAGGCAACTCTGTACTTTACACTCTCTGATATGCCCTCAGTTCTTCCTTTATCAACTCTGCTAGCAGCCCGTGATCTAACAAAAAGTAGGAGGGCTGTCAAATACGAGTCCCAATATTTGAGCATTAGCCTTCACTTACATGATTTTCAGCTACCTGCCTGTATTACCCCCACCTCAGATTCCTGATTTACATTACCGGTATTTAAAAGTTGGCATGCTCAGTTAGTGTTAGCTAACAATTTTTTTCTGGAGTTGTCATTTCATACCTGGGAAATTATGAAAATGGCAGCGGTGAGAGAAAATAAAGAAACAGAGGTAAGTTTGGAAAGTAGTATTTATGAGAAAAAAAAATGGGAGCCCAAATATGGCACAGGAGGCAGTTTATGAAGCAAGGTGGGATGGGTTGCTTGGGAAAAGATTTTTAAAGACATGCTGCTAATGGCCAACCATATCCGCCACTGGTAACCAGTCTTCACTCCCTGCTCGTGTGGTTGGATTGACTGATAGTAAATGGGTCATCCTGATTCTGTTGTAATGGGGTGGGTTCCCTGGGAAAGGGTTTTAGGTAGGGGAGGTGCTGAAATGCAGCTTGCAGCCCGCAAGTTAGTTGCAGGTATAATTACCCCTGATCAAGAGACCCTGAAATTGTTTCAGGATGGCAGGCCGAGAGGGAATGGAGATGCTGGGGGTAGAAGATGGCCAGAATGAAGAGGAGGAATACATATAGTGTGTAATCCTCAAAGAGGAAACTGGAAGTTGATTGTGTCCAGATGGTTCATGGAATGTTGACTTATTCTGACAGTGATAGTGGCCAAGTTCAAGAGAGATGTGTTTTGTATGCCAGCCAGGTTGTTCACTAGCTCATGGTCAGAGGAAGCATGGACAGCTCATCTGGAAGGGCCCGAGAAGGCAGGGCACACAAGAAAGATGAAGTCAGGTGGACAGACCAGTGTACAGAGAGTGGGGCTCTCTCCTTACAGCTTTATTTTTAGTGAAGTAGAACTCAAGGCCATCTTCTGCCAGTGAGAAGGGGCAAAGGTTGTTGGGAGTATGACCTGGGGGGTGAGTGGCAGAAGGAGCAATGACACCAGGATGATCAAGGAACCAAAAGGTTGAGATAACAGAAGGATTTTCTGTGAGAAGCTGAAGATGACAAGAACTGTGAAAAGACCAGTGATGGACAAACAGAGTGAGCCATGAGCTGCACTTTTCAAGAAATGCCCAGTGAGATACATCTCAGTAGCAGATTACAGTAAGGAGGGGGATTGGGTGCTATACTGACAAGGCAGGACTTTCAAATTGCTGTAAGTTTTATTGAGATAGGAAGAACAATCTGGAAGCAGCATTAAGAAGCAAGAAAGGTTATTAGATCTGTTGGCCTCGTAGGATAGGAATTTGAGAGAGAAAAGAACAACCCATGAAAGAATCTAGGAGAAGCAGCGTCCTCAAGGGAACCCAGATTTCAGATATAGCAGTTTCCAGGGAACATTTTGCATAAGATGTCAGGAATGCCTGTGGATTTTGCTGATAATGGATTAGGGGCACCAGAGAACAGAGAAGAGTGAGAAAGATCAGAGTCGGCTGGGAACATGGGACAAACCAAGCCATGTGGAAATGACCATGTGGGTGATGAGGGATGACCTGGGAATCTGAGGAGAATAACATATCTTAGGAGCATATTTTTTTTTTGAGGAAAGTGGGGGCAATAAAATTTAGCTTTATTTACACCATCGCAATAACATTAACTTGCACTAACACCATCAGACTGGATCAACGCTATCACTTGGATACAACTTAAATCAAATTTGTTGTATAAGTGTAAGTTTTATCACTTGGGCCACCTTCATTAATACTGACCCACTAGACTTGAAATAATTTTGAAGGGTTTTTAGTTCATTACTATGTGGTTTGGGGGGTTCAGTTTTATTGAGGTACAATTTGTATTATAATATTCATCTTTTAAAATGTGTTTTGATAAATGCATACAAAGCCAAATCAAGATGTAGAATAATTCTAAAGGTTCCCCAAGCTGTTCATACTTGTAGTGGATACCGTTCCTGCTCTCGGCACTTGGTGTCCGCTAATCAATACATTGTTCCTGTAACGTTGTTTTTCCCAGAATGACTACTAAATGGAACCGTACAGTAGAAGGTCTGGATTTTGTCATTTTCCAAGGTGCTGTTGAAATTCATTTTCTTTATATGTGTCAATTTGTTTTTTTTTCTTGCTGAATTATCTATTCCATGATATGAATTTGTTATGAATTTGATTATTCATACCATGGTAATTCATGATATCAATTATCTATGCCATGATATGAATTTAGCAGCTGAAGGACATTTGGGTTGTTACTAGTTAAGACATTACAGGCATTCAGTTTTTGTAGGGACATTATTGGACTATATGGGCAGTTTAACTCCTAAGAAACTGCCAAACCATTTTCCAAAGTGTAAATGTCATTTTTCATTATCACCATCAACACAGGAGAACTTCAGTTGCTCCTCATCCTTTCCAACGTTGGTATGTTCAGTGTTTTCCTTTCCTTTTTATTTTTATTTATTTATTTATTTAGAGACAGAGTCTCACTATGTCACCCTCGGTAGAGTGCTATCCCATCACAGCTCAACCTCAAACTCTTGGGCTTAAGCGACTCTCTTGCCTCAGCCTCCCAGTAGCTGGGACTACAGGTTCCCACTACAAAACCTGGCTGTGTTTTTGTTATTGTTGTCATTGTTGTTTAGCTGGCCCTACCTGAGTTCAAACCTACCAGCCCTGATGCATGTGGCGGGTGCCATAACCGTTGAGTAATGGATGCTGAGACATTATTTTTATTTTTTATTTATTTTAGTCAGCCAAGTGAGTGGTTAGTGTTGTATTATGCTTTTAATTTACATTTTTCTACTGACTAATGATATTGATCATCTATTTTCTTATTTGCCCTTTGAATGGTGAAATGTCTATTCAAAATTTTTGCCTACTTTTAGAAGTATCTTTTTCTTATTACATTTTGAGAGGTCTTTACATATTCTACATACAAAGCCTAGATATCTCTCATGCCTTTAACAAAAAAACAATAGATCTTATTTTAAATAATAAAACCTTACATCCTTACATGGATTTATTTCCGGGCTCTTTCTTCTGTTCCATGGGTCATGGGCTGCATTTGTTGTGCAGTGAGGTCTATGCTCAATAGGCTGATTATGGGGGATACCCCCCACTTCCCCCATATTGAGTGAATGGGATGCCTCGGGCCGAATCCAGGTCCACAGAGGTGAGTCTGCCACCAGGGGACAGTCCTGCCTGGTCAAAGTGGCTTTCCTTCATCTTGAGCTCCACTGGGGTGTTGCCATCCTCTACTTGGATCCCAAAACTCTTAAAAAGGCATTTTTGTTAATGGCTACTTGCCAAATCAGTGATTCTGAGATAAGAATTTGGATAATGACTATTCTGTCATCTTGCTTATTGTCATTCTCTGAAATTTCTTTCAAAAATACTTTTTGTAAGGCCAGACACGGTGGCTCATGCTTGTAATTCCAGCACTCTGGGAGGCCAAGGTGAGTGAATTGCCTTAGCTGATAGGTTTGAGACCAGCCTCAGCCAGAGTGAGATCCCAATCTTTAAAAGTAGCCCAGCATTCTGGTGGGCACCTGTAGTCCCAGCTACTCGGGAGGCTGAGGCAAGGGAACTGCTTGAGCTCCGGAGTTTGAGGTTGCTGTGAGCTATGACACCAAAGCACTCTACCCAGGGTGACAAAGTGAGACTCTGTCTCAAAAAAATCCAAAACAACAACAACAACAAAAAAGAATGACAAAACCTCCCAAATACTTTATTTATTTCTGTATATGATTTTGATTATAAGTTGGTTGAAATTATGGGATCTAAGCTAAGATTTTAATTATTATAAGTTGGTGGAAATTTGCTTCATGACCCAAAATGTAGTTTCTCTTACTGAATGTCCCTGTGTCTTTGAGAAGAAAGGCTAGTCTGATGTTGTGTGTTTTGTTTAACAAATACCAAGTAGCTCAAGTTGGTTGTGAGTTTTGCTTAGGTTCTATATTCTTACAGGCTTTCTTTCTACTTTCTTTATTAATTACACAGAAGAATATTTAGATTTTCAACTATAATGTTGGATTTGTTCATTTCTTCTTTTAGGATTATTTTAAATGTCCATTTTATTTATTTACAATACTGGTTTATGATTTTCACTTCTTTCTAAAAAATGATTTTATCTTATATCCTAGCATTGGCAAGTTATAGAGGTATCTCTAAGTGCAGTCTGCCTTTATGTAATATGTACTATTACTCCTCTTTATGGATATTTTAAGTATAATAACATAATTCTGATTCTAGATAATATTGTGATCTTTTACATATGGTGTAAGTGCACAGTAAATTTGTACTCTTACTACTTTATTTATTTTCAGTATAACAAAGAAAATTTTTATTTAAGAACAAAGAACAAGTTTAGAGCACTTCCAAAGAGGGTTGGAATTGGGTCCCCCTCCTGAAAGAGAAGAGGTGACAGAGATGGAACCACAAAGGCTGACAGGGTTATAAACAGTCTCTCTCTTTCCATTTGAAATTGGTTGCAACTCTTTCATTGGCCTCTCTGTGTCTCCAGGCATTATTGTCCATTTCTATGGTCATTGGTTATTTAGGTTACATCATACCCACATTCTTTTCCTTTTTGGCAAGAACTTCTGCGTGAAGAATATTCCTATGGGCCTTCGAGCCTTCCTTGTTTAGTAGGCCAACCTTTCCTCCAATCCCCCTTGAAGCCCCGTTCTTATCTTAGTGTCCCTTTTCACCACCCCCTCTAGGAGATATGGTTCTGAAATCTGGAAGGGAAGAATGACCAACAACTGTTCTTGGCTACTTCCTGCTGTCAGAAAAGGGACATTGGCCTACCTATCAGGGTCTTTCCTTAGATTTCCTACTCTAGAGGTTTCAGGGGTCAGAAGTTTGGGGCCACTTGCTCAACAGGTTCCATCAGTATTTGTTGGAGTCCCTGCATTACCATCATGTTAATGTGGAACTGCTGGAGCCTGGAAGACACAAACTTAACAATGAGATTGAACAGGAAGGGGCCAAACATCAAGGAAAAGATGGTCATAATTGTGGGCCAATGAAAGGAAATAAAAAGAAATAGTTTATCTAAATCAGGTATTTCCAAGGCAGGTGCATTTAAATGAGCCTGTTTCAAGGTTTAGAAGGCTTTGTCTTGTTCCCTACCCCATGTTAGCCCCTCCGTCATACAGAGGCTTAGCCAGCTCTCCATCTTGGGGAAGCCATATTTGACAGTACCCTATCATTCCTAGGAAATCTCTGAGTTGTTTTTGTAGAAGGGCTAATGAGGGAACACACTGTCTTGACTCCTCATGAGACAGCCTCCTCTTGCCAGGGGAAAGAACAAAGCCCAATGAAGTAACTTCAAGTTTTCACAATTGAGTTCTTTCCTTTAACATCTTAAATCCTTCCTCCTCAGGGAAATATGACACCTATCTAGTGTCCTCAACAGAAGATTTCTATAAAGGTCTAAAAATTACTAAGTCCTCTATATACTGCAAAAGTTCACTCAGAGGAGCCAAGTTCCACTCTCTGAGAAGCTTCCTCAGAGCATTCCCCCAAATTCCCAGAGCGTCTTGGACTCCTTGGGGAAGTACATTCCACATTAATTGGGTAGAATGCCTAGTGTCAGGGTCTGTTCATTCAAAAGCAAAAAGTGGCTGGGGATATATATATTTTTTTCTCACCAGCTTTCATTAGTTTTTGTGTATTTAACGTGTGGCCCAAGACAACTCTTATTCTTCCAATGAGCAGCAAAGAAAAAGGTTGGACACCCAATGTTTAAACCAGTTCCAAAGACCTGCAGTGCTTTGTATAAAGCCAAGTTTCTAACTTGTATCATATTCATACATGAAAATTTTTCTTTAACATTTTATTGTATATTTCTGTTGGCAATGAATTTTCTCATGATTGTCCAGAAATAATTTTTACCTTCCTTTTTGAAGAATATTTTCACTGTGTATAGAATTCTCAGTCGCAAGGCTTTCCCCCTCTTTTATCATATCTTCTTACTCTAGTACTTTCTTATGAGAAAGCTGTTGTTAATTTTACCCTTCTGTAAACTTACCATTATGTAATTTGCCTTTTTTCTATGGTTGTTTTTAAGAGTTTCTTTTTCTTTTTGCTTTTTACCATCTTGTATATGACATATGTGTTTCCAAATTTATTTATCCTGCTTGTGAATGGGATTTGTGATTTGATGTTTTTTAATAGTTTAGGAAAATTCTTGACCACCGTCTCCTCAAATATTTATTCTGTTCCATTCTCTCCCTGTTTCCTTCTGGCTTTCCAATTGGTATATGTTAGACCATTTATGTTGTACATAGCCCCTTAATCTGCCTGTGTTGCTTTAACAGAATTACCACAGATTGCATAATTTATAGAGAAAATAAATTTATTTCTCACACTTCTATAAACTGGAAGGCCAAAATAAAGACAGAAGCATTTGATTTCTGAAAGCTGCCTCCTCCTTAAGGGGGGAGTGCCGTATTTTCATCTGCAGAAGGCAGAAAGGCAAGACAAGGACAAACTTTCTTCATCAAACCCTTTGGAAGGACGCCTAACCTGAGGGAGAAGCACTCCTAGCCTATTCACCTCTTAAAGGCTCCACCTCTTAATACTATCACATTGGCAATGCCTGAATTTGGGAGGGGGACCATTCACCTCAAAGCCTGTTTGGATGTACTTTTCCATTTTATTCACTCTTTCTCTTTGTGTTTCAGTTAGGGTAATTCTATTGACCTATTTTCAAGTTTACTGACTTTTTCTTTTTTTCTCTTTAGTAGCATTGTGTCTATTAAAGTGACAGTTGAGGGCATTCTTCATTTCTGTTTCCATGTATTAGTAGCATTTCCATGTGACTATTAGATTTTTTACCTTTCTGCTGAAATGCAACACATTTGTGCACACCAACCCCTTTTTTTTGGCTAGAGTCTTTAATGTGTTTATTCCAGTGATTTCAAATTCAGTATGTTCTACCTCAACCTGTGGGTCATCTCTCATTTTGTTCATTTTTTTTTTTTGTAAGTAGGTTGTATTGTCTTTGATTTATGTTTGATCATTTTCCACTGAATGCTAGATAGTGTGTATGACTATCTAGAGGGTAAGAAACATCCATCTTCAGCTAAGCTGTTAACTGTGAGGCATTAGGTCATTCTGCTCAGAAGTTGAGCGGGGCTTGGATTTTGCTATTGCTATAGGTTCATTCACTGCAGCTCTGGCTTCAAATTCTTCCAGCATTACCTTGTGTTCAGGGGGAGGTCTGGTTTTCCAGGGGATTTTTCTTAATATTACTACTCCACCCTTATCATTAGGCCTCTCTGTCCCCTATATTTATTTCAGAGAGAGTTTGTCTCCATTCTTACTATCATTACATTAGTAGACTGCTGTTGCTAATTTAGTTTTTGCTAGCATGGGGTAGGGATGGGGGGAGATTTTCTCTGCTTCAGAGAATGCTTTTAGAGAATCATGGAGAAGAATGACTGAGATGGTACAAGTGTTCTTTATGTCTGCAATTCCCAGGAGTTCTATATTCTCATATTGGCCCACTCTTGGACTTTAAGAATTTATAACAATTTTTAACTAAACTTGTCTTACTCACTTCTATGCAGGCAACCCTGTCTTCCTTCTAGGCTCATGAATAAGCCCATTCTCATAATCCCTTTCTTCTTGAAGATATGTGTCTTTTCTTAGGCTTTCAGATAGTTAGATACCCTGTGAATTTTTCTAGGTTCAAGAAAAATTAATAGTTGTAGTATATATAGGTTTTTCTAATTATAGGGTAGGACATTGTTTCTACATTTGTATCTTCCAGAATAAGCCAGAAGTCAGTATAAGTTTTTTTTTTTTTTTTTGAGATGGAGTCTTATTATGTTACCCTCTGTAGAGTGCTGTAGTGCCACAGCTCACAGCAACCTCCAACTCTTGTGCTTAAGTGATTCTTTTGCCTCTGCCTCCCAAGTACCTGGGACTACAGGTGCCTGCCACAATGCCAGGCTATTTTTTGTTGCAGTTGTCATTGTTGTTTAGCAGGCCCATGTCAGGTTTGAACCCACTACCCTCAGTGTATGTGGCTGGTACTGTAACCACTATGCTATGGGCGCTGAGCCAAGTATAAGCTTTTTAAGTAAGAAAATTTTCATTAGTATTTTGTGCTTTTATTTATACCAGAATGGCTGTTGAAATATGTTGACCCTAACTATTTTGATATTTATTCTGATGAAAAATAGTGTTTGGTTCATAGAGCTCTGAGCCTAGCTCATGTAATTTCAAAAAGGAAGCAACCGTACATTCTAAGAAGGTGATTATTCATGAAAGAGCCACCCCTCAGGCAGTGAATTGGCCCTATAGCTACTGCCCCCTATTTCCTAGCAAATTATGAGTATAATGAGTCACAGGCATATTTCTAAATATATCAACAGCCCTACAAAGTGTTTGAAGGCACACTCATCAATTATGGGCATGGGAAAGGGCATAATAATCCTGGCTTTCATCATCATTCAGCTCTCTCCCCCCTTGGGTGTGTTGAAATGCTGTAATTGTTCAGTTAGAAGCATTGTTCATTTTTGAGGACTACTTACTGGAAATGAGTAAAATATCTGAGGAAGGTCATCCCATTTAAATGCCTATTTCCTCATTCAAAAGCTTTTTGTTTAATAAAGTATCTCAAAAACTCTTCTGTGAGATTCAGCACTGCATTCCTTCTACACCATTGATTAGAATCCACAATTTCAATTGAAGAAAAGATTCACTGGGGCCTTGGATGCCAGCCATTTTCACTGAATTCCCCTCTTACACTTTTGCTAATAACAAAAGCAGTATATTCTCAGCACTGTGGTTTTTGTCTCCAGCATGGTGGGTATTTCTGAAAGTGTAACTCTGGCAGCATTGAAGTCTTCTGACCATAACCACTTCTGACATTTCAATGTAGCTCTAAAATTGGGTGGAATCTTACAGAAAATTATCCTAGAAATTAGATGTGGATAAGAGAAATTTGTTCTGAATCTCATTACTTTGAATAATTTTCCTTTTTACCCTCCCAAAAGCAATGATCCTGACAATCTTCCATAGCCTATATAAATAAAATCAGAAAATAGGAATCAGAAAATCAGAAAATATTTCAAAAATAAATATTAAAGATATTCTAAGCCAATTTTCTTAACCCAGTATTTTTAAATTTTATTTTCCCCTTGGTAAATGGTAGCAAGAAATTAGTGTTTTCCTTTGCTAATTTTTAGTCTAAAAATTATATGGATTTGTCAAACTTCAGTAGATTATATATTAGAATAATTAATTTCAGTAACTTGTGTCCTGCCCATATTTTGGCATATCAGTGTTTCTTTGAAAATTGAGGCTTATGTTCTCCATAAACTATAGAGATATAGAAAGAATTTCAAAAAATAAGCTGTACCTTTTTTATCTGCTTACAATTTAAAATGCAGATATTTCCTTCTCCAATTTGGAGGGTTTTTAAAAACACTTCATCACTTATTGTTATTCATTTTCCACATATTTACACTAACAATGCATGGTGAAATTCTTAAGCTACAAGTTTAAGATCACACACAGCTCTGTAAAGGTCTGGAACCACATCATAAGCCTTTTGACACAAAAGTAGAACATATTTATTTTGGAAGAAAAGCGACATCAGTGAAGACCAAACCATTTGGACATATTTTTGTTTGTACTAGAACTAAGTTAATCAAGCCAGAAAAGATTGCCTAGCAACATTGGACTTTAAAAGATTCCATAACAAAAAATAAACCACAAGAAGGATAAGATAGAAGACAGCCCAAATCTCATCCAGATAAGAGTCACAGTCTGTAAATGGAGCTGCCTTTAATACTAAAGAGAAAAAGTAAAAAAGAAACTATTTAAATTTAGAAGAACTAAGTTAAGATAAGATAACATATAGTGAGTCCCTACTAGATATCAGATCCTGCCATGGGGCATTACATACATCTCATTTAATTCTCACAAAACTGATTATTGCTATTTATGAAGAAGCAGAGCAATGCAGTTAAAGACCATTCAACCCTTAAACCCTAGCATCTGTCTACTTAGATTCATGTTAGATTCTTACAACTTATTGGAACCTAGGCAAATGAGTTGTATCCAAACTGTGGGTAGAAAGTAGTGCATTTTGAAAACATAATTTTATAGGTTTATGGTAGAGTTAGAAAGTCAGTAAACTGTAATGTCCAATTTTCAAACTTTCTAACTAAATTCTTGACAATGAAACAGATGCATATATAGCATGTCACTATGGAGGCAGACTTCCCTGGAGGCAGCACTGACAGGCAGAGCTGGCTGCGGCCACCGTCAGTTAGTGGGGAGGGTGGTTCTGACAGAACCAAGAAGTGATGGTTGCATTCTAGATTTGGAGAGTCTTCATAAACAAACTTTAAGTCTTCTAATGACAGAATTAAAGTTAATTTATGTGTTCTCAAAAAGCCATAGAGAGAGTAATACTAAGTTGTAGCACAGGAAAGAAGATAGCAGCTCAAAATGAAGAATAGTTAGGATGCAGCATTCTACCAAAGTGAGGTGCCAGGGGACACGTTAATACTGGGTAGTATGAGGCATATTTTGGTAGTAGATGGAGACCCTGCAGTGGTCAATATTTGATGGCATAGATGATCTGGCATCTGAGGTGGCTGGTTTATAGGGTATTGGTTTCTTTTCCATTATTTGGAAAGACGTAAGGGAAAGTATGTATCCCATGAAAATTGGGAATATTGTGAGAGTTTGACACTGGTAAGCAATCTGCATATTCAATAGTTTTCATTGTATTTGTTGATCTTTTGCTATTTTATTTCGAGAACAATTTATCTTGCTTCTATATGGCAAACACTCTTGAGCATGTGAGTAGAATGTGAAGAGAATATACCAGTGAGGAAAATTATGAACCTTTTAAGGCTTCCTGAAGTTATGATCACATGACTGGCTTCTGACATGTGATCAACTCTCCTCTTATTGACACAGTTTGGATATTTATATGGCTTTCTTCATTGATTACCTTTTTAGAGTGTGGGTGTCTATATTGGTATGTATGCTTTTTCTTTGTTATTTCCAGTATACCATGGTCCAACCCAATTAGTACCTTATAGACCTTTACCTCAGTGTTCTTGAGGGACTACTAGGGTGATATCTAATTAAGAAGGAGCAGAGAACTCTGCAAAGCGCAACCTTCCTAGTAGGCCTGGTTCTTCCCTTCCACCTCCAACTTCTCTCCTAAAAGGTCACTCTGTTTTCGTGAGCAGATCTAGGTTTCCCTTTATACTTTTTCCAGTCTACATGGAGATATCAAGAGGGTCATATTAAATTTATGAAGCATTCCACATTTTTTTCTTTAAAAGTAGTACTATCTAGGCCAGAAAAAAACTCAGAAGTGGAATCTAGAAATGCTTAATGAGTTTAATTCTACTTTTCACACTTGGTAGGGAAAAATTTTGACTCTGTGGTTGATGGTGAGAACATTCTCTGCTCATCTCCGTATTGAATTCTTTAAGGAAGAACAGGGTAATGAGTTGGCTTACCTGTGGGTCACTTGGCCTTACTTCTAACAGTATAGTAAAAAAAAAAAAAAAAGTATTTTACTGACTCTCCTCATCTTCAACCTTTCTTCCTTTATCCCTCTTTCTACTTTTTCCCCTATGAAAGACTTGTCCTTCCTGTTTTTTTCTTTTTTCTTTTTAAAATTTCAGAATACTAGGGGGTACACATGTTTTGTTTACATATTTTTTGTACAGATGGTGTCAAACTTATATCTCTAAGTATGCCCTTTATCCAGATAGTGTACACTGTACCCATAGGTATGAATTTACCCAACCCCTGCTCCAGCCCCCTCCTCACTCCTCCTCCCCCCTCCTTCTCCTCCCTCCTCCCTCACCTCTAATTTTCACTGAAATTTACTTCAGTGTGTGCATTTAAGCGGTGATTGATTAGTTCTGGTTTGTACTGAATACATGTGTGTGTTTCTCCATTCTTGTGATGTTTCAGTAAGAAGAATAGTTTCCTATTCTCTCCAGATTGTACAAGAAGATACTAGATTGCCATTTTTTAAATGGCTGATTAGTACTCCATACTATGCATATATCACATTTTTAAAATCCATTCATGTGTTGGTGGGCACTTAGGTTGTTTCCAAGTTTTTGTGATTATGAATTATGCTGCTATAAGGTGTCCTTTTTATAAGATGACCTTTTTTCCTTTGGGTATATACCCAGCAGTGGAATTTCTGGATCAAATGGTAGGTCTACTTTCAGTTCTGAGGTATCTCCATACAATTTTCCGTAGAGGTTGATCTAGTTTGCAGTCCCATCAACAGTTTATAAGTGTTTCTCTTTGCATCCACACCACCATCTGTTGTTTTGGGACTTTTTAATTAGGTGCTATTCTCATTGGAGTTAGGTGATCCCTCATTGCAGTTTTGATTTGCATTTCTCTCTATTATAGATAGAACATTCCACCATTGGTTGGTTGGTTCAGGGACACAGTTATCTTTTCTCCTGTATCACTCAGAGTAATCTGTAATCACCCATAGCAAGTTTCCCACTGTTTTGTTAGAAACTTGTCTTAAGGAGCTTATAGTTCTCAAATCTACTCTAAGAATATTATTTGGGAATTTTTAAGGTTATCAGATCCAAGAGAAATATGGTAGTCATGGTAATCTTCTAACATTTCTTACAAAAATAGCATGAATCTAAAATACACATTATGCACATAGGTAAAATTTATTGTTATGTGGATCATAAGTAAAAGTTTTCTGTAATTAGAAATCTGGAAGCAATTTGCCTTAGAAGAACACTGGAGGCTGGGCACAGTGGCTTATGCCTATAATCCCAGCTGACGTAGGAGGATTGCTTGATACCAGGAGTTTGAGACCAGCTCAGCAAGAGCAGGAAAACTCAGTTGGGCACGGTGGTCCAAGCAGGAAGTCCCAACTACTCAAGAGGCTGAGGCAGGAGGATGACTTGAGCCCCAAAGTTTGGGGTTGTAGTGAGCTATGATGATGCCTAGGTGACAAATCAGGACCATGTCTCAAAAAAAAAAAAAAAAATGCTGGAAAAAAACAGCCAAAAATCACAAAGCAACAACACTAGAAAATGTTCTCTAAGAATCCTAAATTTTGAAGATTACTGAGAGGAAAGCATCATCTCATCTTGTTATCTCTGAAATGTGCATACAATGGTTGATTTCTAGTGAAATAGTTTTGAGAGACTTATTTATAGCTGGAGTAGCTGTAATGTCTATGTCCAACCAGGCAGGATAAGATTGTAAATGTGGCAAAGTTTGATCTTGTTGTCCCAGCCTGCTTCCTTCACCAGGTGTGTATATGTATACAAAAGTATACAGAAGAGAAAACTGAGGCATGGTAAATGTGGGAAAATGGAAGAGTGCCTGTGATCTTCAGACTCGTGTGTTTCATAAGTGACTACTGCTTATTTTCCTTGTCATTCTTCACAAATACCCCCACTGAGTTACATTTGTTAAGCACAGTACCATCGAAATGCTGGTTTGCTGTTTATTTGTTCCATATTGACCAGGGTCTAATTCTACCTGAAATCTTAAATTGTCAAACAACATTGAAGAGCTAGGCCAAAGGATTGGCTTGGAGGAGGAATGCATAACAGGGAAGACCCACTCTCCATGGACCTCAGCTTTCCTGAGGGCCCAGAGTATTGTGGGGATTGGGGTTCCCCTTTTGGAAAATGTTTCAATAATTACATTGCAATCCTGAGTCACTGACACTCCTTTACTTTGGAAGCAGACACATTGTTAAATTGATGTTGGACGCCCTTTTTAGTGATGCTTATTTTTTTTATTTTTTATTTTTTGTAATGCTTATTTTTTCTTTCTCTTTTTTAAAATTATTTTCCCTTTTATTAAGTCATGAATACATTTATGCATTTGTGGGGTACAATGTGTTGATTTTTTTATACAATTTGGAGTGCTTACATCAAAGTAATCAACATAGCTTCACCTCATTTACTTAATTATTGTGTTAAGACTTATGTTCTATTCTTGATAGATTTGACTAGTACCCTTGCAATATGCTCCATAGGTGTGGTCCCCCCATTTACCCTCCCTCTATTAAACCTCCCCCCTTTGTTCCCATTCCCCTCTACTTCTCTCCCTCTTCCTGGGCTACATTTGTGTTCTATCTTTCATAACAAGTGTGAGTAAATATAAATTGGTTTCATAAAAGGACTGAGTACATTGGATACTTTTTCTTCCATTCTTCAGATACTTTACTAAGAAGAATGTGTTCCAGCTCCATTCATGTAAACATAAAAGGGGTAAATTCTCCATCTTTTTAAAAGGCTGCATAGTATTCCATGATATACATATACCACAATTTATTAATCCATTCATGGGTCAATTGGCACTTGGTTTTCTTCCATGACTTGACAATTATGAATTGAGCTGCAATGAAAAATCTGGTGCAACTATCTTTGTTGCAAAGTAATTTTTGGTCTTTTGGACATACACCTAATAGAGGAATTGCAAGATCAAATGGCAGGTCTACTTTTAGATCCCCGAGTGTTCTCAAAACTTCTCTCCAAAAAAACATATTAGCTTGCATTCCCATTGGCAGTGCAGAAGTGTTCCCTTTTCTCCACATCCACGCCAACATCTGTAGTTTTGGAATTTTGTGATGTGGGCTACTCTTACTGGAGTTAGATGGTATCTCAAAATGGTTTTGCTTTGCATTTCTCTGATGATTAAAGATGATGAGCATTTTTTCATGTGTCTGTAGACCATGCACCTGTCTTCTTCAGAGAAGCTTCT
>CAUYRH010082941.1:0-48485 GCA_963574655.1 Perodicticus potto | reverse complement strand
AATCCACATTTTTATACCCAATACTATTCAGCTACTGAATATAAGAAAATGTCTTTAGGATAAGAAAGATGATATTTAGGCCGGTGCCTGTGGCTCAAAGGAGTAGGGCGCTGGCCCCATATGCTGGAGGTGGTGGGTTCAAACCCAGCCCTGGCCAAAAACTGCAGGGGGGTGATGGGGGAAAGAAAGTTGCTATTTAGCTGACTCCAGAAAGTGCTGGAGGAATGGTAGGGCAGCACTCAATTTGCAGGGAGGCGAATAGCAGCCCTCCCAGTCATCTTAAGTTATTCAATGTGCATGAAGACACTACTAAGTGAACCAGTGGGTATGAGCAAACCCACCTGCAATCACACTTTTCATACCAGCAGTGTGCAGGTTTTTGGTTTCCGTGCTGCGCCATCACATGTTAGCAAATACATGCCTAAGGAAAGAGGAAGAATGATGAATTCAGGAATTTGTTAATAACTTACTTAAAACAAAAAGATACAGAAGTGTTAAGAGCTTAAAAGTATAGCATGCAAATTTTTTTTCAATATTCAAATATCTCATTTTTGCTCCTTCTCTTTTTGTGGTGAACCCATAAAGTTTCTACAAATTATCTAGTTCAAATGTTTTTAAAAGTTCAACTATCAATAAATTTTCTGAAATAAATAAATGATTCATATAGCCAAAAATCAATGAATGAAAGCAAAGAGGGCTGCAGTGGGGGTGCATACATCCTAGAAAATGATTTTATATGAATATATACACAAACGAGTATATATTAACTTAGAAAATATGATGCAGAAGAAAAAAGTCACTATCGTTCAAGAAACAATTATAAAGAAAAGATGTTCAGGATAGTCTATTAGTTTTGTTATTGTTCATCTGTTCCAGAATGTCAGAAAAAAATATTTATTTCTATCCCAAATGAAGCTATAAGCAATATAGTCCAAAGTCCTCAAGACTGAATAATTCTGAGATATCTAATGAATAAATACAGTAAGTGTTTTAAATAGACCAGTGACACGAGAATGCTGTTTTCCACCAAAGACCTTGTAATTAAGTTAAGGACCATTTCAGTCCATTATCACAATATGCCTCACATAACCACGAAGAGCAGAAACAGGCCCGACTCTGTTTTGCTCTGGCTAATGAGACTTCTTGTTTGAAATTTATCTACTTTATTTCCATTCAAATAATCAGACAGCATGGTTGGAAATATATTGCTTGGTTTCTGCTGTTTTATATTTTCAGCAAATTCCTGGAGTACTATATAAATACATAATGGACAGCCCAATACAATTGTTGGTAATTCTACGTGTCAGGGATCCAAATAATGATCTTTTTGTAATAAGATATAACTTATGCCAGCAAGATTTCTCCTCTTGTGACTCTAGAAACCAATATCAGCAATGTTTTCATAACATCCCAAAATTTCTTATGTATCTATTTTGAAGTATACGTGGTTATTGTCAAATGCTGTATAGACTATTTGCATTGGGTTTTCATTCTACTTATCTAATGTTGAAGAAAATTTTTCCTGTGAGTTTTATTGCACATCTTATAATTTTAGATTAATAATGTGTGAAAAATTTACTACAGAGAATAAATCAGTCTTCCACAGACTTAATATATTCTACTCTATGTATAAAGTTATATATAAATTTGATCATCTTGTACAGAAACATATATAGCCTGTTTCTTAAAAATAACCTCATAACATATGTATTAATGCAACCTCAAAAGCATTTTCGCTCCTTAGTGAAGTATTACAAGAATGGAAAACCAAGTATCCAATGTACTCAATACTAACATGAAAGCAGATGAATAACTACATATCCACAAAGAGAAAAACGCAACTGAATTCAAATGGAGAGAAAGGGGAGAAAGGTCATAAGAGGCAGAAGGAGGAGAAGGGTTGGTGCGCTCGCCCTGGACAGGCACAATAGGAGGAGAGAGGCAGACCTCCTAGGTGAAGGGCTCAGCTACAACTTACCTAACAAATGCAAACAATGTAGTCTAATTGTTTGTGCCCTCATATTAATCTGAAATACAAAGCTATATATATTTAGGGAGAAAACATTTTTATTTATAAAAGTTAGAAAGTATGTAAAAGTAGAAAGAAAATATTTAAAAATTAGTCCAACTCCTGCTATTCAAAAATATCCCCCTCCCCCCAAAAAGGCCCACGCATTCTTTCATAGTATCTGACACCACAGATAAGCAAAGCAGTCTGTGTGCAGCGGCTCATACCTTTAATCCTAGTGCTCTGGGAGACTGAGGCAGAAGGATCACCGGAGCTCAGGAGTTCCAGACCAGACTGAACAAGGGTGAGACCCCGTTTCTACAAGGAATAGAAACAAATTAGTTGGGTATACTGGCACATGCCTGTAGTCCCAACTATTCAACAGGCTGAGGATCATCTGAGCCCAGGAGTTTGAGGTTGTAGGGAGCGAGGGTGATGCCATTGCACTTTATCTGGGTTAAGAACGAGACTAGGTCTTAAAAAACAAAAAAGAAAAGAAAAGAGAGGGGAGGGGAGGGGAGGGAAAGGAAGGGGAGGGGAGGGGAGGGGAGGAGAGGAAAGGGAAGGGAAGAGAAGGGAAGGGAAGGGAAGGGAAGGGAAGATCTCCAACTAGAATCACCGGAACTGTACTTTATAGTTCGCAGACGTTTTTCTTTTTAGGACACATAACTGTGTGTAACTGCGTGTCCGTGACTGTGCACTTGCCCTTGGTGTTGATGGCGTGCCATCAGGAAGCTGAAGCAGGTCTTATCATCTATCAGCAAACTCCAAAAGAGAGACTCACAGGCAGCTTCAGATTGTTATACATCAGAAAAAAATGTGGAAAAAATGTGTTCAGAATCCAAGTTAGTTTCCTAGTAATGGGGAAAGGGAAAATATAAACTAAGATACAGTGTTAGTTTCTGAGGTTAAAAAATTAACTATTATAATGTTATTCTTGTTTACAGTGATTCCAGTTACTCTATTATCTAATATACTAAGATTTACTAAGCCACGAATATGTAAAAGACTATGTGGACAAATCCCTGAAAGTGTCTATGAGCATCTTTATTTTTGTACCTTTGCTATGTAACTTGTAGAAACATTGACGAATCCTTGAGGCCCTTGGCAGTTCATGCGAATCCTCACCCCTCTACGCTGTTGGCCTTGCCCTTCCTCGTGTGTATTTGCTATTTGAATCACCCATAAATAAAATTATATTGTTGCTTTAAAGTGTTGTCCTTTAGTTACAAAGGAATTTGAATATTTAATTTAAAAAATTTTACCAGCCAAATGTGCTTTTCCCGTGCATGACTGATTCATGATTTTGCCTGTATTTTTGTTTGAGTTTTATATGTTTCTTATTAAGGACACTACTCTTGTTTTCTGTGTTGTGGTCCCCCCCCCCCAAGGTTGTCATCTGATTTATATTGTGTTAATGGTGCTTTTCAACAAAAAAAAAATATGCTTTCACTTTTGATATTTTTAGAGAAGTTTTTTTGGCATCAAGCTTATACAAGTATCATGATTATTTTACTTTACTGGTATGCTTTACTGTTATTTGCCTTTAAATCATTTTCTGTATTTAGAAGATGGAGTGATTTAACTATTTTTGTCTCTCCTTTTCCAAGTAGCCTTTTGAAATATGACTATAGTCTTACTAATGACTATACTGTTTCAATGCCTCCCCGCTTATAAACATCTTACTGATATTATAAATAATAATACCCACTTTAGTCAAATTTATGGGTTTTTTTAAAAAAATTATTATTTTTATTAGAAATTATTATTTTTATTTTATAAAAGAGGAAACCAATGAACAAAGCAATTAATTGTCTGGAGTCACATAGTCAGTAAGTGGCAGCATCAGAAGTTGAACCCGGGACTTCTATTGTCAATTCCAAAGTTCTTACTGTTTTCTGAAACTGAATGCCACCCTGAGAACCATTTGTTACCAAATCTTAACAGTTTCAGAGCCCCAAAATAAACATGGTTCACTTCTCAGGAGTTGCTCTACACTAAGACTATCCTAAAGTCCACAGTAATTACTTCAAGAATGGCCT
The DNA here is from genome assembly GCA_963574655.1 of Perodicticus potto. Lineage (NCBI taxonomy): Eukaryota > Metazoa > Chordata > Mammalia > Primates > Lorisidae > Perodicticus > Perodicticus potto. Next base: position 44,435 of record CAUYRH010082941.1, on the reverse strand, counting down.
ACACAGTTCTTGTTTCTTCCTTGACTGAATAATCTTTTATAGTAACAAGCCAAGAAATGCAGGTCAAACCAGGTCTGACTTTATAAAGGCAAAAATGTAAGTTATAATATTACCACAAATACTAAAAATAACATTGAACATCATTTATAATAATTATCTAGGATCTTCTAAATGGTTTCCCTTAAATAATGACCCTGTTTCCAAGAAGATCTTGAATTGATGACTTTCCCATGCTTGTCATCTTTCTTTTTTTTAAATTATTACTATTTTTTATTTGACAGTATTTTTTATCCATTCTTTTTTTTATTAAATCATAGCTGTGTACATTAACACAATCATGGGGTACAATGTGCTGGTTTATATACAATTTGAAATATTTTCATCGAACTGGTTAACATAGCCTTCATGGCATTTTCTTAGTTATTGTGTTCAGACATTTATATTCTACTTTTACTTATTTTTTTTACACATACATGTGTTTATTAGGTAAAATTTATGTTTTTAAGGGTACTTACAAACATGAAAAACATTCACTATTTTCTTTAGCTCATTGGCAGTTTGATTAAATAAGTGAATGATAAATAAGCAGATTTGGTACTTTGACACACATTTTAAGATGAGATTCCACCTCAAGAGCCACAGTAATTAATAATGAAAAAGTACTTCCTAATAGATTTTGCCCAGGGAGGGAGTTAGAAGGCCAACTCTACTCATCAAAGAAGATACATTTCATCCAATCTGCACCTGTCCTTACTGAAACGTGGGGCTTCTTAGAATTGCAAAAACACAAAAACAAGGAGACTGAACACCCATTCTGCAATGAAAACTACCGACAACTGGTCACAAAGGCTCCTACGATGGACTGTAAAGGATTTAAGCGCTATTAAGATGCACGTCTTCCAATCAAACCTTTCCACTAAAGAAATACCTCAGAGATCTAAAAATAGATCTGCCATTCCATCCTTTAATTCCTTTATTGAGTATATATCCTGAAGACCAAAAATCACATCATAATAAAGACGTTTGTACCAGAATGTTTATTGCAGCCCAATTCATAATTGCTAAGACGTGGAAGAAGTCCAAATGCCCATCTACCCTTTCCTATTTTTAAATCATGCTTTTTGTTATTGTTGAATTGTAGGAGTTCTTTACATATGCTGGATACAAAATGCTTGTTAGAGATGCAGTTTGCATAAATTTTCTTGCATTCTGTAGATTGTCTTTTCATATTCCTGATAATACCCTTTGCTACATAAGAGTTTTTAATTTTGATGAAATCCAGCTACATCATTTTTTTTTTTTTTTTTTTTTTGGTCATCATCACGAAGAATGTTTTGCAAAACTTAAGGTCATCACGACTTTACCATATGTTTTCTTCTGAGTCTTATGGCTTAGTGCTTACATTTTGGTTGTTGATCCATTTTGTGTTAATTTTTTAATGTGGTGTGAGGTAGGGGTTCATTCTTTTGCATGTGGATATCCAGTTATTTGGTGCCATTTATTGAAGAGACTGCTTTCCCCCATTGAGTTTCTTGGCAACCTTATCAAAAATCAACTGGCCATAGATGTATGGGCTTATTTCTGGACTCCTTTATTCCTCTGGCCTCTATGTGTATCCTTAGAATGGTATCACACTTTTTGTTTGCCGCAGCTTTGTTCTGCTTTCTGTGTGCTGTGCTGACTTCTGCATGTCCTTAAGTTGAAAATTAAAAAAAAGAATAAATAGCAGACTCACATTGTGCCATCCTTATCTTCCGAGCACCAAGTCCTCTCTGGAATCTGCCTGAGTCCACTCCCCAGTGCCTTCTGGAGTTGCTTTTTTGGCGTTCTGTTCTGAGTGTGTAGTGATTAGCTGTGGGTTTGGTATTCTGGGCAGGAGTTTGCTCAGCTGTGCCAGATGCAGACCCTTCACCTTCTACCCCCTTTTCCCGTAACATTGCTTTCCTTGGCTCTTAGTGAGGATGGCAGGGGCAGTGGAAGAACGGGTAGTTACCTGTCCAGGAAATTTCTCTGCAGAAGACTTCTTGCTTGGTCCATGCTCCCCTGAGGCCCCCTGTGCTGTTCCTTGGAATGAAGTGGACTCCAGATTCCAGAGCGAGATGTTCTTCCTGTTTGTAGGACTGACATAGAGACTCCTTTCCTCATTTTTCAGGTCTGTCTTGGGAATACAACAGGTTTTCAGTTGATCTCATCAAATAATTAAGAAGTTGTGATTCTAAAAGGGCAAAAAAGTGAAGCTGCCATGGTTCCTTCTGGCTCCACAGCCTTTGGGGTTGGCTGACTGCTGCCTCCCAGGAGGACCTCGTTTCCAGCAACTGTAAATGAATCCTCAGATACCCTGACTGCTCCCTCTCCACAGGGAGAGGTGAGTTGGCGTGAAGGGCCATCTCTGCCCCGAGCCAAAAGCAAAACTTAAAATGTGTCTGGGCAAGGGTGGGGGAGCTAATTAAGAGGGACATTCCTCAGCATCAGAGGTGTGTCATTTACAGGCTAATGAATGGGTTTTACTTAGCAAATTATTCCCTACCTGCAGGTGAGGAAACCTATTTATTGCTTCAAGGTCTCTGCAATTTAGATTAAATTAACCACTTCTCTGTCCATTAAGGGACCTCCCTCCCTGGCCTACCATACTTGGCGTGACCCCCTTGGCTTCTTGGCATGCTGAGTTGTCCTTAACTTACCAGAGAGCAGCCTATCCTGGTTATGGCTTGTTTTTCTTCCTTCTGTTTTGTTCAAAGGCCTTTAGATTTTGATATTTTCTCAAAACGGGTTATATGTTGTTTTCTTTTGTTTTTGTTTTACTGTATCCTGGAGGCAGAGGGATGGATGACATGATTTCCAGAGTCAGAGGTCTTTTCGGGTACTCTTTTACTATTGTCCTTTGCTCCTGGAAGTAGATCAAGAATTCTTTAGTTAATGGGCATAAAGTGCTTTGAAAACACACACTGTTAAGTGGCATAAGGGACCAGCTCACTAATTATTTATGATTTCAGGAGAGCCAGTTAATTCACCAGGAGATGGAATTGTATTGGCGGGGGTGATGGTAAATCATTCAGGAGAATGCAAATAGCAGTAGCTCCCCCTCATCAGGTCCCTGTGCCCACTGGGGTTGCTGGACACAGAGAGCTCCTAGCAGCCAGGTGTATGCGGCTACAGGCAGAACCACCTGCAACCTTCCTCCCTCCATTGCCTGGAGTTCAAAGTCAGAGCCAGGAGCCAGAAGGGACTCTACGGGTCTCTGTGCTCACTCCTCTGCCTAAGGCAAGACTGTGTTCAAACCATTCTGGAAAGAGAAAGCTGACTCTTTGTTTCTCCATACTCCCCTGATGCTTCCCTAAGAAAAGCCAGAAAAGCCCCCTAGGATCTCCCATGTCTAGAATCAGGAGGCCTCCTAATGGTCAGCGTGTCCTCACTGCTAGTCCTGCTGTCACTCTCACCCCCTGGAGTCCTCCCCCTCCACTCTGTGGCCCTTCGCCTCCTTTGCTTGGTATGAGGCCAGCTGTCTTGCCCACCCCCGCACACGTGTGTACTCACAGCTATGGCCTTCCGATCCTTCCTTCTTCCATTCAATAAGTATCTGTTGCTGGTCTCCCCCATGCCTTATGTGGGCATGCGAAAACCTGCCCTTGCACCCTTCCTTCCCCTCCACTCTTCCCAGGAGAGCTGTTTCTTTGCCCACCTCCTCAACTCCCTGCATGCTCAGCTGTCCCTGTGTCCTGGAACCTGACCCTTCTCTAGGCCTTTCATGGAAGACACAGAGGACACACTCTGCTGCCCATCTCTCAGCACCTCTCCCAGGGCGGAGCCCAGGGAAAGTGGTTTCCTGTCCTTGGGACTCTCACACTGTCATAGTATTCTGCAAAAGCTAGCTGGACTATTCAGTTTCTTATCTTCCTTCTTGCCTTTTTTTTTTTTTTTCTTGAGATAGAATCTTACTCTGTCACCCTGGGTAGAGTTCAGTGGTGACTTCACAGCTCACTGCAACCTTGAACTCCTGGGCTCAAGTTGTCCTCCCCACTTAGCCTCCCAAGTAGCTGTGACTACAGGCACACACCACCACACCCAGCTAATTTTTCTATTTTTGGTAGGGACAGAGTTCCACTGGGTGCTCAGGCTGGTATTGAACTCCCAGCTTCAAGTGATTCTCCCAAAGTGCTAGGATTACAGGTGTCAGCCACTGCACCCAGCCTGTTTTCTTTATTTTACACCAACTTGGAACATCAATTTTTCCCACCCCAAACACCCAGGACTAAACTCCATTGCTCCAGAAAAGGGATCTGCTGCCACGTGGTAATTCATCCAGGAAAAGGAAACAAACCAAACCCACAAACCAAGCAAAGAGAACACATGCTCAGGGCTACACTGCGCAGTGGCCCTCCGCGCGGCAGTGGGTCAGCCCGCCCAGGTGGAAAGCAGTCACAACCGCCCTCTTTCTTTCTTGTTTTCTCCTTCTTGGCTGCCTGTGGTGGGTGGGAGACTCTGAGCTGGGGCTGGGGGGCTATGGGGAGGTAGGTGGTAGACGTTTGCTCAGCTCGAAGAAGAGGGGAGAAGGTGGGGAGGGCGAAGGAGCCTGGGGAGGCCTGGGGCAGCTGAACACGGGTTTCACGGTGCCCTGAGGTCAGCTTGCAAGGACATGTCCAACTAGTTTGCCTTCCTGGTCCCCCCATGGCATTTGGGGGGAGAGAAGAGGCACTAATTCCACAAACTGGACCACACATGTACTTTGTGTGGGCTGTCAAGCTCAAACGCGGAGGGAAGAAATATGTGTTTGTGTTCATAATGAGGTTGTGTTTGTACACTCACGTGTATGAGTGCCTCTGTGTAGTTGTGTGAGCATGTGTGTACATTTCTGTGTGCATATTTGTGTACGTGTGTATATGTAGGTGAATGTGGGTATGAATTCAGTGTGTTATTGTGTGCACGTGTGTGTGTGTTTGTGTGCCTTTGTGTCTGTGTATGTTGCCTATTTCACATGGCTGTGATTTGAAAATGTGGCCTCTGAGGGGCCTTGGACCGGCTTGCCCATCACCCTGTCTCCCCATGCCCACATCCTGGGCACCACCCGGCTGGGAGTTTTATTTCAGACCAACTTTCACCGCAGCCATCAGCAGGCCCTGGGGCCACGTGTGGGAAACAGAAAGAAGACTGGGCGTGGGGGAAGGAAATGTGTTTTTCCCTCCTTTTCTGTGAGTGCACAAAGTTGAGGGACCTGCCTCATCCTTGGTGTTCTCTGAGTTTTATGTAAAGACCTGGATTCTACAAAGGCTCACTTTGCCCTCCTAGGGTACATGGTTGCATGTGGGCCAGGGCGGGTGGTGAGGAGGGCATGGGGCAGTGGGTAAGATATTGTCAGGGAATCAATCGGGGGGCCTGGGTCTAGGCTCAGATCTGCCAGTGACCAATTCAGGGGACTCGAGCAAGTTCCTTTACTCCTGTGGTCTCCAATTCATCATCAGGGACAGGAGAATGTTAAAGTCAGTGATGTTGAAGGTTCTCTTTTGCCATATCTAGCTAAGACTCTAAAATAGAATCCTGCACTCTTGAGCCAACAGTTTTAATATCAAGTACATTCTCACTGTTTGCCAGGCACGGTTCAAAGAGCTGGAAAATAAAAACAAGAACAAGGAAAATAGTAACGATAGAGGTAGCTGGTACTTACTGACCACTTACTCTGTGTCAGGCGTGATTTGCACAACAGTTTAGGAGCAGCCTTTACAAACTGTCTTTCGAAGATGGCTAGAACATGTTTTTATAATCCTGATCTCCACTCTAGCCTAAATCAAGGGCTAAGAAAAATGTGTCATAAAAGTCTTTGTAGGAAACCGAGGCAGGGTACCTGCTCCATGCTAGGGTTCAGGAAAGTTTCTGAGAAAAGCAAGATCCCTACTTGGACTTAGCTGTGAAGTCGGGCAAGAACTGGGCCTGTAGTGAAGGGTGAGGTGGGCGTCCCAGGCTCAGTGAATGGTCAGAAGCTGGACAGGCCAGGCCATATTTGGGGAACAAAAAGCGGCTGAGTACAAAGCTCAGCAGAAGGGGAGGGACAGTGGCTTGGGGAAGGGCAGGGCCCCCACAGGGCCAATCTGGGAAAGCCAGGCTCTGTCTTCTAAATCTCCTGTACCAGAGGGGTGGGGGCTGTGGTCTTATTTCTTTTGTTCTGTTTTAATAGCTCGAGGTCCCTGGCTGTGCTATGGAGGATACTTTAAATTAAGGAGCACAGGTCCTTTGCCTTGTTAGATCCCTGTTTCCCGCTCCTCACTTGCAGAAAGTCACCAAAACTTAGTTAATTCCTTCCCTAAGGACTTCATAAGACCCCCCCTCCCTGTGGGTTCACCTCCTTCTCATCACAGGGGACTTGGCTGAGGCATCCCAGCCCTGCCTTGCTATGGGCCCAAAATAGAAGGAGAGATGGGGCAGCTGGGAGTGGGGAGGCCTGAGATGCCAAGGAGGGGTCGGGGACAGGGAGATAGATGGATGAGCACATGCGGGGGAGGGGCCCCACCAGGGCTCCAGTTACAGAAACCTGCCTCCCAAATGCCTGCAAACAGCTGACAGCCAGGGAAAGCGGATGAAATGGGATTAGAACATCCTTTCCAAAGAGAGCACAGGCTGCAGAGCATGACAATACAGTCCCTGTCCTGCTGGCTTGGTGGCTAATGCTGCCAGCCTGGAACCATCTCTGTCTAGGGGCCTGGGGCCAGAGGGACCTGGAGCGTGGGGGAGGGGAGGCTGACAGGGGAGGGGAGAGGTGAGCAGGCCACTCATTCAGTGGCGTCTCCAGGGAGACCAGGCTTGGAGCTGGGAGGGCCCTGGGCTGCTCCTCCAAAGGTCAACTTGTCCATCTTCCTGCCCCCTGCAAGCCACAGCATTATGGAGATGGGTTTTATTGTTTTTTGTTTTTTTTGAGAAAACCAGTCTCGGCTGTGTTTCATCCAGGCCTCACTTAACTCTGCAGGAGAAAGCCTCCAGCGTGGCTAAAATCTCCCATGCTGTTTTGCATCTCCTGTTCCCTACATGACCTTGAGCAGGTCTCAATGTCTTCATCTATAAAGTGGGATCCTATTTGCTTCCCCATGGAACTGGTGGAAGATCAAAGGGCCTGCAGCACAGAGCAGAGCCTGGTCTATAATAGGCACCCCTCACGCTGCTTCTGCTGCTGCTGCTGTTATTATTATTGGGCTATCTGGGCCTCTGAGCCTCTTCTCCTATCCTCACCCCCAAGCCCTGATGGGATCATGGTGGGGAAGTGACCCTGGTCTTGTTGGCTACAGAACTCCCTTCCCTCAGCCTTCTCTTTACCAGGACCCCAACAGGGCCACAGGGACCCTATGAAGGCAGTGCCACTGTGCAGGGGCCAACGTGCAGCCCACGTGCAGCCAGGTCACAAGCATTGTGTATTTGTGTTTATCTTTACTCGGTTGAAGAGGCTGCGGCCCGGTGAAAGGAATTGATGTTTATTTTGATAACGAGTTCTCAAGGCGTTTGCAAACTAATAAAATCAACTCATTAGGCTGCATGTTTAATTCACAACTGTACTGTGGGGAGACTTCCCTGGTGGCTGACGGGAAAAGTGGGCTCCCTCCTGAGACGGAGAAGTGTCTGAGGGATGGAAAACCCTCTGTGACCAGCAACCAGTGCCTGGGGGTCCCGTTTTTCCCCTTCCCCCTGCATGGCGGGGCTTCCGACCCTGTCTGAGCCCAGAGTCTAGAGACAAACATGTTCTTCTGACCTGGACTCATGGCATCTCCATCCACACAGGTGGCAGGGGCAGGGGACAGGCAGAGGCTGGACTCCCTCCTTTCGTGTTGCCAAGGGCGTGGGTCCCAATGGGTGGAGGGCGGAGTGGGTGTGCCCTACAGAGCTAAGGTGCAGACAGTCCCTGAGCCCTAGTGACACCTAGACCCTTTCTGGGGTCCAATCTCAGGGAAGCAGCTTCCCATGGGGGAAGCCGTGGAAACTGAGGCTCCGAGGGCTTTGGCAATTCATTCCAAGTCTCACACCTGGTCAATCCCTGACAGAGCTCGTTACACCACCACGTGAGCAGAGGCCACATGAGCAGAGACCCCAAGGGATCAGGGAAGCACATACCCAGCCTGGGTGTTGGGACCCCTCCAAGGTCCCTGTCCCAGGGGCTGCGTGTCCAGCAAGGAAGAGGCACACAATGACCATACATACCCAGCTTTGCTGTGCCATGGCCTAGCCTCTTGGGTGCCTCTGGAAAGCTCTGGGAAATGTCCGTGCTGGCTAGAGCAGGCCCTGACTCTGGCAGAGAGAAGACGCTGGCTTAAACATCGTTCTCTTTGGAAAGTGCCCAGTGCCTAGATGTGTTGGGCCTTCCAAGGTGGTGGCCCTTCCCAGAGGGAGGTTCGGGGGAAGTCAGGGTCAATGCTAGGAGAAGGAGGGACAGAGCCCAGGAGGCTGAACCTGGGTGAGGCGATCTTTGTCCCTCATCTGTGTCACAGGGAGAAAGGGAGAGGAAGAAAAGGGAAAAAAGAGAGCGAGAGAGAAAGAATCTAAATGCTCCTTCTTGGGCACTAGATCCCTTCCCCTAGGAAAGAACCAGAAGTTATGTCCCTTAGAGCTGTGTGAGCTTGGGCAACACCACACTCTCTCTGAGCCCCTGGGCTGCCTCTTGCTTCATCGAAGCATGAACACAATGCCTGCCCATGCGTGATCACTTGCATTTCTCGTAAAATGCGATTACACTTTGTGCAGGAGATTCAGAAGATCTGTAGCTGATTTCACATCCTTCCTTCCTCACGTTCATTCTGAGAAGCTGGGAGGTGGGGGGCATATCCCACCCACCCCCACGCACAAGGGATCTCCACGCTGTGGCTCTGTACCTCTGACATGTACACACACCTCCACTTGTACACTCACCAAATGCATAAACATATACATGAACACATGTGTACACTCAAATACATGTGCTTATCCTCCCTGTCCATCCTTCCCAGACACACACCATTTACACATATGCCATTACACACAAAAACATGCGGACACACAGAAGCACACCCCAGCCACACACATACTCCCTGACTCCCTCACAGCTGCTTGGGGGAAATGAGCAGGGCCACTGGCTCTGCTGGCTGTCAGCATCCTAACCGTGCCGAAGCTGCCCTGTGAATCACGGAGCCCCAGTGAATGACCCAGATACGAGAGTCATGTCCCGGGGATTTACAGCCATTTGAAGCATATCATGAGCCAAAATTCAAGCTGGTAACAGAATGTCTGGTTGATTTTTTCCCACCCTTTCTGCAGCGTCTGGGAGGGAGCAGGCAGCTTCTGGGCTTGGAGCAGAGGACAAGGTGCATGTCTGGGCTTCACAAGTGTCGGAGGGGGGTGCTCCCTGTCTCTCCTGAGGAGATGGACTCCTTTGAAGAGCTGACAGGACCTACGGGTCCTCTCCCTAGAGAAAATCGCACACAAGTGCATGAGCAAAGAACTTTTAGGGCTTACTTTCAGGGAGTTTCAACCCCACTGTCTGGAGATCCCTGGGGAGTGGCGGCTCCAGAGCAGCCCAGGCTTTCATGCCTTCGAGAAGCAGTGACACCCCGAGGGAGGGGGACATGGGGTGTGCAGGGATGCCTGGGGGACCCTCTGCCTGGCTCTTGCACCTGAGCAGTTGTTTCCCTCCACGCCGCCTGGCCCACTGCCCCAGCGCTCCCTCCAGGCCTGGAGACTGTTTTTAACTCCTAACAGGTGCCTGTTGCTAGTGCACTGGGGCATCTCCCCAGCCGGCAGGGGCGCTGTCTACCCAGGGCCTGGGCGCTCTTGAGGTTTCCAGGAGATTATCACATAAGTTCTTCCTTCCATCTTGGCCCCCGAGATTCCCTCTCACGTTCCTGTGCTTTGGCCCCTTTGTGATTTGGGGAGACCCTGGTGAACTGTGGTTAACTCCCTGTGGGCAAAGAGGCTCTTGTTGCCTCCCCAGCAAAATGTCCTGAAAAAGTCGTTAATACCCCCGCCTCTAAACCCGCTCTTCTCTTTCTTCATTAAACCCACCGAAGCTGCTCTGTGGGGCTGGGCCTCAGTCCTGGCCCCGTCCATCAGAGTCTTTCTCTCGGCTCCCCGTGGGTTGGGCGCCTCCCTCACCGGCTCCTGCTCCTGGTCCGGCCTCCGATGTCAGGGCGGCCTGGGTTCAGTCCTTCGCTCGCTACTCCTCCCAGCAGTGCTCACCTTAGTGATCTCCTCCAGTCTCTGTGCCTGAGACGCTCGTGTGTAGCTCTAACCTGTCTCTCAAGCTCCGTCCAGACCAAGTCATCCCAACCTAGCAAACCCAAGGTCTTGGAGGCTCCTGACCTTCCCCCCAGGCTTTGTTAAGGGCAATGCCGAGACACAGTTGTGTCCAGCCAAAACCTTGAGGCCATCTTTGACTCTGCTCTTTCTCCTGTACCCCAATAGAATAATCCGATAGAACCGCATAATTAATAGACTATACATTGCTAATCTATGCAGAGCTCAGTGCCTTCTCTGCTGCTGCACTGGTCCTGGCCACTGTCATCTTTGTCACCACTTCAGGGTGACAAAGGATCAGCTACCATGATCCTTTAAAAATACATGTGATCTCCCTCCCCTTGAGCGTGGCCTGCACTTAGTGGGCTGGCTTCCTAAGAGCACGCACTATAAGGAGAGAACTAAAAAATGACTTTACAGTGAGGAAAGCTGGAAAACCCTGTCCCAGCCTGCTGACCAGGACTTATCTCCCCAGTGAGCGGGCAGGTTGGTAGCGTGTACCCTGACGGAACGTGATGAGGAGGGCACTGTGCTCTCCCCTCCACAAAACCCATAAGCTCCATCTAACCACGAGAAAAACATGACACCAATCCAACTTGAGGGACAATCTGCAAAGTCCCTGACCAGTGCCCCTCTGAGCTGTCAAGGGCACCGGAAACAAGGCACGTCAGAGAAACTGTCACAGTCTCGAGGGGCTTAAGGAGATGAGATGTGGGGTCGGAGATGGAATGGGGTCCCAGAACAGAAAATGGCACTAGGGGAAAACCAGGGCAGTGTGAGCACACTGAGGGGTGTGGTTAACGGTAATGGAGCCCGTTGCTTCCCTGGCTGTGACAAATGTACCATCGTATACGTCAAGAAAAGGGGGATCCAGGGATGGCGTCTATGGGAATGCTTTGTTCTGTCTTTGCAACTAGACGGTAACCTAAAACTCTTCCGACATCAAGTATTAACAACAGCAACAACAAAAAAACCAGAAGTCAGAGCCTGCAGTGTCAAACCCTCAGAATAAAAACTGTTGTCCTTACGAAAGCTTGTGAGGCCCCTGAGACCTGACCTCTGTTGTTTCTTGGGGCCCCTCTGTCTTGCTCAGTCAGCTTCTGCCCTGTGGCCCTTGTCGTCTCTCAAAGCTACCCTGTGGCCCCTGCTGCGAACCTTGGGTCAGCTGACCTTGCTGCCCTCAGCGCTGCCCTGCAGGAACCTCCCTGGCTGCCTCTTCAATCATCTGTCCTATATCCTCCCCCAGCAGTGTCGGGCCACCTCCCTCACTGAACACCGTAGCCTGTGCCCAATACCTCTCCCCACACCTGGACCCCTGCCCCTGCCCAGTGCTCTCCTTTTTATTCCTGTGACACACGTCTCTAACCTATTCGACCATTTACCTGTTTACTGCTGTTCATCGTCATCTGCCCCAGCCAGAGTGTGAGCTCCCTGAAGGCAGTCCCTCCTTAAAAGTCCCTGGTGGATCCCAGATGCCCAGCCATGGAACAAATGCATAGCTGTAGAATGAGCAACTGGAAGAATGTGGGCTTCCCTGCTCTCCGGCCAGGAAAGCAGCAATCCCGCCGGCCAAGGTGCCTGTGGGTCAGAGCCGCGCCTCATCTGTGCTCCTTGACAGCACTGCCTCCCAACGGGGCTTGTTCACATCCACACCATCCTCGTGGAGAGGAGAACTCTTCTCTTCCTCCTAAGAGCTCTGGAGGATTCTACAAAGTCCTCTTGATCTCTGTCTACACCTCTTATTTGCACTTCCATCAAGAATTGCCTCTTCTTGGGAACGTGTCTCTTCCAGAGAATGTGGGACAAAGAGGCCACTCACGGAAAGGGTGTTGAATGAGTAAGGGAGGAAGAGATGTCCCCAGCACCTGTCCAGCCACGTGGTCTAGCCTCTTGGTTCAGCTTCATGGTCTAATACAGAGACTCGAATATTGGATACCCCCCAAAGCGTTGGCTATTGGGCTATTCCTGTGCTTTGCATCTCAGGAAAATCACCCAGGTCTTTGTTCAGCCTTTGACCAGGTACTACTCTGCTCGGCACCGAGGGAGGCCCCCCAGCGTGGTCTCCACCCAACTCCTGCTTAGCCCCACAGGTGCTTCCAGAGTGAAGAACACCAGTGTCCGTGACTAATAGAGCCTGTTCCTACGTCATCGACTTCCCTCTGCCCTCTCCATCTCTGGAACTGAAAATCTGGGTAGACTCTAAATGGATGGAGTGGGTAGAGGCTCCCCCAGCCCCCCCCAAAAAAATAACCAGGCTCTGGACAGAGCCCCGCCTGAATTAGGACCTAATCTCACCATTTGCCTGCCATGCCGTTTTGGTGGATTTACACCTGCTTGGGTGTCGTGTGCAAAATGGAAGCAGTGATTCCTGCCTGCACGGTTGTGAGCGTTGGAAATGGTGCTGAAAACAGCAAAGGCCCTGACCTGGGGCAGGCGCTGACTAGGTGGTAGCTGCTATTTTCCTACCTCCCCTCCAAATCCTCCCAGCTTTTACTCACCAGCCCCTCCCTCACAAGCAGCTCCCTGCCCTGCCTCAGAAGAGGGCCTCAGCAGACCTGCCCCCAAGCCCCTGTGACATCCAGCTTCCCCAGAAGGGGCTGCCTGTCACCAGCTTCCCAGACGCCTGCTGCTGCCTTTGAGAACCTCAGCCTTTCCTTACGAGTCATTCCATGTTACTTGAAGCGTAAAACAAAAAGTAATAATAAGAACAAACATGGGGCGGCGCCTGTAGCTCAGTGGTTAGGGCGCTGGCCACATACACCAAGGCTGGAGGGTTCAAACCCAGCCTGGGCGGTTCAAATCCAGCCTGGGCCAGCTAAAACAACAATGACAACTGCAACAACAACAAAAAAATAGCCAGGCATTGTGGCGGGCGCCTGTAGTCCTAGCTACTTGGGAGGCTGAGGCAAGAGAATCTCTTGAGCCCAAGCGTCTGAGGTTGCTGTGAGTTGTGACGCCACAGCACTCTACCCAGGGAGACAGCTTGAGACTCTGTCTCAAAAATAAAATAAAGAAAAGGAACAAGCATGAGGTGCCCCTCCAGCCCCCCACAAATAAATAGGATGTTCGTGAAGGAAAACCAACACCACCAACACCACCACCCCGTCTCTGCTAATTAGATCTCATCTGCACTTCCACAAGGTCACCTCGTTTTTGTCTGTTTCGTATGAGTGAATATGTTTTTCTTGTTTTCCTTAAAACGCAAGGAGAAAAAAGCAAACTCCACAGTTTTCTGTGGTCTCTCTGGGCTGTCAGGGAAGTGGGGTGTCAGCCTTCTCAGGCTTGGTGAATCATAGGAGGCTGAGTCTGTAGGGCCAGAGAATAGACGACCGTTGTGTCTGCCACTCAGCAAGCTCTGGGAGCACCTGCTGTGTGCCCAGGGCCACTGATGAACACGTGCGTCTGACCTGTGAGTGTGTGCGTAGTTAGCGAGGAACCCAGACACCCAAATAGGCCATCATGGCGTGCGCGGTCAGGGCATAGGGGTGTGCCGGGGACTGCCAGAGTTTAGAGGAAGGACAGGGAACTCATCTAGGATCAGGTGACGTGGAAACCCTCCTGGGCTAGGTGCTGCTGGGCTGACTCTGCAAAGAGTAGGAAAATATGAGATGAGATGAATAGGGCATTCTGGCTACTTCTGCTCAACGGATGGCCCCCACAGCCTACTTGAAAAGGTGGACAACCCCTCAAATGAGACCCTCTCAGACCACAGCCTTCCTGCGGCTCCCATTTCCTGTGGTCAAGTCCAGACCTTCCATCTGAGCCCGGATTCCGCCCCTCACCTGCTCGGTTGCTCAGTCTCACCTGCACCTTCTTTCTCTCAGCCAAGTCCTTCCCCTAAGCACACACCTGCCAAGGCTCCTGACTTTGACGGATTTCCCTGGACCCTCTAGCCTCTTCCCTAGATCTTTCCTTTGCTCCAGTCTCCTTGAAGTGGCCATCTCCATCTGCCTCCACCCTCACTCCCCTCCCACCCTCAGCCTTGCCCCTCCCTTCTCAGAAGCTTCCTGGTCAAGGCTACCTGTGATCTCCATGTCCCTGGAAGCTCTAATGGCCTTACCCTATTGTCCGTTGGTCTCTCCTTTCTTCTTGGCTTTCAGAAGCCTACAGTCCCCGGGGTGGGGGTGGGGGTGCTCCTGCCTTTCCCATTCTTCTTTGGGGACTGCTCTGTGTCCACATCCTCTTGCAGCGGTCCTCTAAATGTTGATGTTTGCCAACGCCCCTACTCCCACCCGCTGTGGCTTTGGTCGATGTCACCGTGCCAATAGCATCCTCTCCCACAGTTCCTGCCAAAGTAGCTGTGACCAGCCCCAGACCACCTGGACCTTGCCAGCATCCTCCAGTCCTTCCCTCAGCACCGGCCCCCAAACTGAGCTCCCCTATTTCTCTGTTTATATGCCTGTTGTCCCAGTGAGGGACCCACCCCTTTGTCACCCAGTGTCTTGGGCCAAAATCTCAGTGTTACCCTCGTACCTCCATCTCTGTACCCTTCATGTCGAGTAGCTCTTCAAGTTCTCCTGAAATTTGGGAACAGTTTTCTAGCTGTCTTTCTGCCTCAGCCCCAAGACTTAGCAGGGAAAGGAACAGAGGTGATGGTGGGGGTCCCAAGGCAACTACTTGTGCCTCTAAGCCAACTGCCCACGGGTCTCTAGGGGTGTAAAGTGCAGTATGTTGTTGCAATGCTGTGTTTTGTGGGCTGGCAATCTGGGGTTGTCCCTAGTGCCAGGTCCCTTTCTTGTGCCCCATGCCTGCTTTGTCCTCCTGGCGGGGAGCTGAAGGACATGGGGGTGGTGAAGGGGTTGGCTCTGACTGGGTGTCCCTCTTGGAATTGCCTTCCCTCTTCCTGGAACCTGTTAGCTCTGTGGGCCCGCTCGGCTGGGCACGGCTGAATGGGGCTCTGTTTCCTCAGGAGAGTGTGTGTGAGCATGTTATTTCCATGGACCCCCACCTGGAAACCACTCCCGGCCTCACCCTGGAAATAAATACTCCTGTGGCCAGGGAGGCTGACGTGGTCGTGCTAACTGGGGCAGGCGTTCCCTCCTTGTGGCAGCCTCCAGGGGGCCTGCTGCCCATTTGGCCCTGGGCACTGAGACGGGCATTGTCCTCCTGCCTGGGGATGTTGTTGTATGCTCTGCCCTCCCTCCTCCCTCTCATGTCTCCCGCTCTTCAACACTTTCCAGAGCTCCTGTTAAGAGGATGCTCGTTGTGACCACTGGCTTCTGTTCCCCCAGGAAGTGGCCCACGTGGAGGACAGCCTCAGGGGATCCCATGTGTGCCAGGACCTGTGTTATGAAAGGAGTCAGGCAGACCCAGGTTGGAATCCCAGCTCTGCCAGTCACATGCTGTGTGACCTCTGGCAACTTTCTTAACCTCTCTGAGCCTTGGTTTCTGCTTCTTTAAAGGGAGAGAATACTACTTCTGTCACAGGGCAGCTTTAAGGAAAGGGCTAATGAGACGATGTTTGAAAAGTACCCAGCACAGAATAGTGAAGTATTAAGTGGTTGCTGTCTTGTTATAGATTCAGAGTTGGGGATGGGAGCTCTGGGGGACCAAGCTCCCTGCACGCTGGGGAGGTTATTTTGCCTGGAGTTGTATCCTGGGAAGCCCAGAATATGAGGTTCTTGGGACCTCGGTGGTTGCATTTCAGAAAAGAAGGGAGTCATCTCTCCAACTTAGTCAGATTGGTGCTCAGAGAGTTTTAGAATCTTCTTGGGCAGTGTTTTTCAATCTCTTTTATCTCACACTTGACCCTATAGTTAAACTTCCACAGCACACTTAAGTTATGTGGATCAAATAAAAAAGTAAGAAAAAGAATATACTTACTGTGCTTTGAACTGCTTTGGAAAATAATTAAATTAATGATCTTTAAAAATTGTCATGACACAACCTAAGATCTTCTCACGGCACACCAGAGTGCCATGGCACACAGGAAGAATATCACTGTTCTAGGGGAAGGGATCTGGGTGGTCGGTGTGAATCTTCCATCCAGAACACGAAGTCCCTCCACACAGGGGCACCAGCCTCTGCCTGGGCACCCCCTGGGATAGGAAGCTTTTTCTCTGAAAGGCCAGACAGCAATGGTGGCTTCTAGGACATACTTACACACCCTACTCTGCCATACCTAAGTACCCACTGCTTAACAGCAGTGCCTTGCCCTCCCTCTCCACCAAACGGAGAGGCCTCTAAGGGTGGGGTTCATCTCTGTACCCCCTAGGGCCAGCACAAAGTGGTCTCAATGGTGGAACATGTGACAATATGTCCAGATATTTTGTTGTCACCACCTTCAGGGGGTAAGGGTTGAGTGCTCTGGGCATCTAGTGGGTCTAGAAGCCAAGGACAGTGCACAGGACAGCCCCCACTGTGAGGGTGACCTGCCCAAACTGGAGAAGCCCTGCGTTAAATCAACATTGCTCCGTAAGGCCATGCCCAGACCCGGACACAGAATTCCTTGTGTGGTTTGTTGAGATTTAAGAGACCGAGAATGGGGGAAAAAGTCCAATTTCATTTCCATCTGGCATCCAAAAAGGAGGATTTTGCAAAAGAACTTATATTTCCCTTTCTTCCATCCATGTATTTGGCCAGGCACTCTGCTAAGTGGAAAAGAATCTTCCATACTGATTCAGAGCTGAGGAACCCCTGCCAAGGCCCCACTGCTGAGGATGCAGTGGCAGAAAACCTCCCCCTGCCGTGCCCAGGCCCTCCAGCCCCAGCTTCCCTTCCTGTGTTTCTTCTCAGTCCTGGGACTCACAGGGGATCATAGGGGCGGGGAGGTGGGACTCTAAATTCCAGCCTCAGTTCTGTCCCTGCCTTGCTTTTGTGACCTTGGTATGAACCACTCCAACTTCTGGGCCTCAGTTTTCTAAACCTGCCCAGCCCACCTGCCCACCTGTGTTAGTCTACCTCGGCTGTTGCAGCAAAGTAGTACAAACTGGGTGCTTAAACGCAGTTCTGGGGTCCAGAAGTACAACATCAGGGTGTCAGCAGGGCTGGCTCCTTCTGGAGGCTCCAAGGTGGAATCCCCCTGCCTCTTCCTCGCTTCTGAGGGCTGCCAGCAGTCCCTGGGGGGCCTTGGTGTTGTAGTTCACCACCCTACGCTCTGCCGAGTTACCACCTGGCCTTCTTCCTGGGCCTCTGTGTCTCACATCCTCTCCTTTCTCTGTGTGTCTGTATCCAAATTTCCCTCCTTTTATAAGGACAGCATCATTGGATTAAGGCTCAACCTAATCCAGCATGACCTTGAACTTGATTACATCTGCTACGACCCTATTTCACATTCTGAGATTCTTGATAGACATCAATTTGGAGGGACACTATTTAACCCAGTACATCACCTCATTGGGCGGGGGTCAATGTGCTCAAATGCAGATCATTAATAAGGGCTGGAGGTCTGAAGGCTCCACAGCCTCTCTCAGGCCTGTTGCTGCCCACAGGGTCCTGGCCCCTAGATCCTGGTACCCTGCTTTCTGTCCCCCAGTGGACCTAGACCACTTTGGGCAGAGATTGGAATGCAAATGAGTGAGTGGCCTGGATTAGTTGTCTGAGCTGCTCCAAGGACAGATGAAGGAGACCCAGCAGGGAGTGGAGATGAGTCTGGCTGGGCACTGGGGAGGGGACTGTTTGCAGGACAATAAATGCCTCTTGATGGGCTGTGGTTTGCAAAGGGACTTGATGCCAGATCGAGTTGTCAGCATTGATTGGATGGCCACAAAACCCTGTCACGGAGCAGGAGAAGAGCCCTGGCGGCTGCCTATTGGCCTGTCCGCACACTGCCTGAGCATCCTTGAAGTCACTTGGGGAGTTAGGGTCTGAGTGACCAGAACAGGTGAGGCTCTGCCCTGGAGAGGCCTTGGGTGTCCCCCTGACCCTGAGGCTGAGGAGCTTCTCCCCGTCCTCGGTCCCCTCCCCCGGGGCAGACAGAAGCCAGGGAAGCCTGTCGGGCAGGCGGCCCATTTTTAATGAACAAATTACTGTCCTTGTTAGCAGCATGAACAGGGCTTTGGGGGATCAAGGGAGCCGGAGCTTGGGAAACAGCCACTCATTTAATGAAGAGGATGAATTCCAGATGTGGCCTCTGGCCCAGCAGACAGCTGCCATCTCTGGGCTTCTGGAGAGAAATCCAGTGCTACTGGACAGGACTGAGGATAAGGCAGGAGCAGCTACGGCCAGAGGAGGCTGGGGCTGACCGGGGCTCGGGCCACTGGAGCCCCAGTCCCTTCCGTTGCCAGCACCAGGTCCCCTTGTCCCAGGAAACTCAGGGATCTCTGCCCGCTCTTGGGTATTTATTTAGCAACCACCGTTTGAGAAGACACGTGGTGAGAAAGGGCTGCTGTGGATTCAGTATCACCTCTAAATGGATTTCTGGCTTATTAATTGCAACAGCAGCCACACACTTCTGACAGATAACCACAGGTGTGTGAGACACATTGACCCAGTCAGCAGACAGGGTTTGGCACCCACCTTCACGGTAGACAGCCCTCCACTCTGTGACAGCTCAGGAGCCCTCGGCCCCTGTGGTGAAGACACTGGCTTAGCTCTTCAGGTCCCAGGAGCGGGGAACTGGGGTGTGGTCTCTGATTTTATCCTGAATCCCAGGAAGGAAAGGAATGGCTCAGGGGGGAAGGATGGGTTTTGAGTTATGCTTGAAGTGA
Organism: Perodicticus potto; assembly: GCA_963574655.1. Lineage (NCBI taxonomy): Eukaryota > Metazoa > Chordata > Mammalia > Primates > Lorisidae > Perodicticus > Perodicticus potto. The sequence goes on along the minus strand of CAUYRH010082941.1, from coordinate 25,551 downwards.
GAGAGAAAAGGAAGTGGATTAACTTAATGTGTGTTCCGCTCCCTCCCCTTCCTTCTTCCCTCCTTTTTCCGTTCCCCTCTTCACCTCCCACCCTCCTACTTACCTTTCTTCTTCCTCTATACACACCGCTAGAGACACATCACTGGGTCAGGCCCGCTGGGCAGGACACAGCAGCGAAAAACGTCCAGCCTTGGTCTTTTAGAATCCCCTAGACTTTAATTGGGAAAATAAGAAAAGGGGCGATTCTTTCTGGGTGGATGGTACATTTCCCACTTGCTCCTTAACCAGAAGAGTCTGTTTTCGGCTCCCTAACCTATTGGGGAGCACTCTACAATTTTACTGAAAGAAAGCATTGTACTAAAAGTAAAAGCAAAACAGTGTGGAGCCACTGGTACCTAATCCATTCATTTTATTGTATAAACGCAAACAGGAGGTCAGGATCATGGACTGACCCACGGTCTTGCAGTTCACAGGCAGTGACGGCCCCTGGCCAGAATCTAGGGCTTCTCACTGCCCTGTCCAGGTCCCCTAGCTTCCCCTGTGGGTGGTACAGGTATGCACTTCAGGGGCGTCCTTGGGTGCAAATCCACTGTTCCCAGCAGGACCCCTTGAAGCCCCCGGAAAGGAAGAGGCAGCAGTTCACGTTCTGCCCGATGCCTCTCACTTAATGGGCAGCTTCCTCTCCTGGACGGTCATTTGCTGACAGTGATGGGTTTTCAAGTGGGGCTGGTTTAAGCAAGTGGTTTCTATAAAGAGCAGAGGCACATCCCCTGGGAAAGAGAGCCAGGCCAGGGTCAGTGGGGGAGTCAGGGGAGCCAGGCACTGTCTGTGTCATGAATTTTATCAACTTGTAAACAAGGCTAGAGAATAAACAATTAAAACTGGCTGATGCATGCGGCTGTCTCAGCCAGCTGGCTGTCAGAGAGGTACTGCCCGAGTTGGCTTACGATGACTGGGTGACTTCACCCAGGAGGGCAGGGGGTTAAGGTCTGAGGTTCACTCTCCAACCCTAGCAAGCCGCCCCTGAGTCCGTGATTTTTTTTTTTTCACTCTGCATATGGCTTCCAAATAAAAATGGGTAGCCAGTGGCAGGGCAGGGGTCCTAGCATACGCCCCTGCAGACATGTGATGGGATAGTCCTAGGTTTAGGGTGCCTGAGAGCAGCTCTCCAGTCAGCAATCAGCCAGTTATGTGACCTCAGAGTAGTGACCCAAACCCTCTGAGCCTCAGTTTCCTCATCTGTGGAACTAGAAGGAGAATGTTTTCCCTTACAGAGGTATCCTAAAAACTAAATAAAATAATAAGTGCAAAAGTCCAAGATGACACCTCCTGTTAACACACTTCTAGAAGGATGAGGGGAGATTACAGGAAAGCTTCATCATTTGACGAGTCATGAGAACTGGGGCGAGAAGCACATTTATGCTTTGACACTTATGCTTTCGTCAATTCTGTGCTATCCATGTGCCAGAGATCATGCCAGCCAGCTACACACACAATCTCAGAAAGTTCTAGAAGTAAGGTGTGTAGTCCCCTGCTTTATAAAACAGCAGTTAAATAGTTTGCCCATGGTTAGACAGTTCTTGGCAGAGCTGAGCTGTGGTCATAGAACTCTGTGTCCAGCGTCCAGAAATTGCACTGCCCCTGATTCTCTTCTTCCATCTAGGGCAGAGTTCCCTCCTGCATGGTAGTAGGGGTGGCCAGAGGCCCATAACAGGCCAGGGGGAACTGGGTAGCCAGCACCAGGGATGCCCATGCTCCTGGCTGGCTTGGAATGTCTTTGGTCTCCCCACCTCCCAGGACTTAGCAGGGGAGGTAAGTGAGGAGAGCAAAAGACGTTCCAAGCCAGCCAGGAGCCTGGGCATCAGAGGGCAGCAGACACACAGGTGAGCTTGGGACCAGCCTAGTGGTTGGCCAGGGTGGGCATGGATACCACACAGGTGAGGTGAGCAGGTACACCAGGCCTGGTCCAGGCATGGAGCAGGTGAGGAGATGGTCCCTGCGGCCCTAGGAAGGACATGGTCAGGGTCTCCCCCATACCTTCCTGGGCTGGAAAGGAGGGAGGCCAGTGAGTGAGTGGTCAGCCTCAGAGGACAAGGTCAGTCCCTCTCATTCCAGGACAGTTCCATTTTCCTCCTTTGCTTAGATGCTTCTGGCTGTGGCAGGGAGCTGTCACCAGAAGCCTGTCACCTGGAGGCCATGGGGGAGGATAAAGGCTGGAGGGGGCCATGAGATGCTAAGGGGGCAGAAAGTCAGGGAGGCTGGGACCACCCATCCTGTCCTGTGTCCTCCCCTACATCCCTGCCCCTCCTCCTCTCCCTATAGGGATGACAGCTGTGGCTCACTGGGTGCTGGACACTGCTGGGAAGGGTTGATGGGGGCTCCTGGGACATGGAGCTGCAGGGATCACATATCTGTCAGCCAATGCCCCTTGTCAAAGGCTGGGGCACTGGGGCAGGGAGAATGAACAGGTGTGCGAATGCATACATATATTGACAGTACAGTGTGGCAGGTGCTTTCATATACTTGTGCAAACGCATTTTACAGAGGAGGAAACTGAGGTTCACAGAGGTTGAGTCCCTGCCAGAGGTCTCTGGGCCAGTGTAGAGTGCCAACTGACTTTCACACCACACCATGCCCCCTCTCCAGAGAGGGGAGGAGGCTTCCCCCAGTCACCAGTTGGAGTGGGGATGGGGACCAAGGTGTGCTGACACCTCATCCTGGTCACTGACCATTACACCAGGCTGTCTTCTCTCATGGAGGCCCCCACAACCTCCACACATCCTGTGGGTCCCCTCTCCAGAACCCATTTCCTCATATTGCCCAGTAGTCCTGTCCAAAGGCTACCCAGGACCCCCTACGTGTGTCTCCCTGCCTAGGACAGGCCAAGCATGTCGGGACAGGCGAGAGAGGGGAGCTGGGAACAGAAAACGAGAAAAGCCTCTACTCTTAGCCTCACTATGTCCCCCTGCAGCCATGACCCCTAAATCCTGTGTCTCAAGGGCTTCCCCATCAGCCTGCCTGGGCTGTGTCTGCCGCACCCGCGGGCTGTTCAACAGCTGGTCCTGGCCAGCAGGGAGCCCGACAGGATGGGGTCTGCCCTTCCAGTGACCCCAGACCCTTGCTGCCCTCTGACTGTGTCCATACAATCCAGAAAAGACGGTCTTTTGCCAGGGTCTGTGGACACCAGGCCTGAAATGACACAGACCCCCATCAGGCCCTCCCTCAAACTCCCTGCATCCCAGCTTCCTGCCTGCCCTTGGAGCTGTGGCTAGCAGCTGGGGCCATCTGGGGCTGGCCTAGGCGCCAGACCGCCTTCCCATGACTCGAGATCTCCCTAGGAGGTCACTGGTCGTTCCAGACAAGGAGGAGAGGGCTTTTCTCCTGATGACCTCCCCAAGACTGCCCTGGGCGATGTCCTTGCAGCAGGCAGCTTCCTCTGGGCCCCCATATAGAACTGAGAGCCTCACACAAGGTTGTATAGGAAGCTGGCTCTGTGCAGAGTCTCTGGGCGGCACAGGGGCCACCTTCCAGGCCTGGCCACACCTGACATGCCTAGGTGTTCCCTGGGCACACTCTGAGTCAAAAGCTGAGGACAAGAGAGTCACACAACAAATGGCATTAAAGATCTTCAGCCACTCCCCCATTTCCACGTCTCACGGGCGACCCTTCTCAGGCATGTGGCCCAGCATTCACCCAGCTGCACCTCCCTGCCCCTTGCCCTCACCCCTTCTCATTCACAGCCTTTCTCTGGTGGCTCCGCTCACTCAACAGGTGATCGCCGAATGCCCTTCTTTCAGGGACAGTGCCAGGAACTGAGGGCACAGCAGTGGGAACAAGAGCACCAGGCCTGAGTCTCTGTTCTCATGGCCTTGAGGTTCTGGTTCTGGTGGTTCACAACCAGTAGAGGAGACACGTCGAATCTACATGTCAGATGCCCGTAGGTGCTGCGGGGAGAAGGCCAAAGGAGAGGACCGGCTGTGTGTACACCGTATGTCCGCTTGTGGTGTGCTGTATGTTTGTGTACACTCTGTGTGTGGTCATCTGTCCATCACAGGGTACACAGGGAGACTAACGGCAACCTCAGTGCCGGGGCTCCAACTCTTGTGATTATCTGAAATTCTATCTCTCTCTCTCTCTCCCCCCCACACACACATTCCAGGAATACCCAAGTTCTTGCCTCTAGAGTCTTACAAAGCAGCACCTGGGGAGGGAAGGGCATCTTTATACCCGAGGAAAGGTCTGCCTTGAGGCTGCTCAATCCAGAACAATCTGAAGACCTGAGGCTCATGCCCTCACCTTTGGTGGTGGGAAGGCCAGTGTCCAAGCCTGTGGTGCTGCGGATTGGGGTGCTTTCCAGTGGCTGACCTCCACTTAGGGCCCACAAATTATCATCCTCAGAGGCTGGCCAGGGTGGGAAGTCTACCAGGTGGGCCCTTGGCATTGGGGAAGTTTGATAGGACTACACTGGGGAAGGTGGCTTTTGAGGCGGAAAACGTACTAGCTAGACCTGGACTGGAATCCCAAACATATCCATTACTGTAAGCTACAGGACCATTTTCTTAGCCTGCAAGTCTCTGCTTTTCCTTGTTAATGGGGATGTGAGCTCCCTGCCTTGTGAGCTCCCTGTAGGGAGCAGAGGAGGTAATGCAACCCAAGTGCCCAGCACAGATCCAGGGACACCAGCAGGCTCGGAGCAGGAAGGATGCTGCGATGTGGCTAGGGAGGGTCAGTGGAGGGAGGGGGACAAACTAAGAAGAGGGCTGAGGAACTTGGGCCTCCTCTGAGCCCTCAGTGTACCCCCTCAGCCTGCCATCCTCCTGCGGGGTAAGAGGAGGAGGACTGAGGTTGGAAACTTGCCCATGTCACGTGCCTGGGTTTCCTGGGCCATTTAACAGCCACTTGCAGCCAGTGTCTTCTGCAAACCTTCTGCCTAATCCAGTTAACACCTCCCAAGATCCAATTACTGTGTGTTAAGAAACCCCAAATCTGATCAGCAGGCATCATGTGAATGACATGGGGGGGCACTGCAGAGAGGGGGTCCAAATTGGGTGCCATCTGTTCCTTCCCCTGAGGGCTCTGGCCCTCCTAAGATGGGTGTCCTACCTCTGGGTCTAGAATCCTTGGTCACCCCTGGAAAGCCACTGCTGCCCTGGTCACCCAGGGCCCTGAGCACATGCTTCATGGCCTCTCGGGAAGGACCCTTTCCCCACACCATAGTTGTTCCTTTAGGGTAGAGCCTGCCTGTGTGGGAAGGAAGAAGGTTGCTCTTGTGGTTTAGACAGGATTGGGGACAAATGCTAAAATTCTCTTACTTTGTGCTACCCTCAAAAGTTTGGGGTTTCGGAGATCCCCAGCAACTGGAATTACAAAGGTATTTGGGCCTCTCAGGAGCAACGCTGGACCCAGGGATGAGAGAGGGACCCAGGAAGCCCCACATCTGCACTAGAATGTCAGGTGGCATGGATGGATGTGGCAGAGGACAAGGATGGAGGCACCCAGTCCACTGAGGGCACAGGGGCCAGGTGGAGAGTACAAGAGGGAGGGAAGTCGTGCTCTGCACTGAGGAAAGCCCCTGCCCCCAGCCGCCAGGCCCCTGTCCTGGATGCCACATGTAGAATGAGCAGGGTGGACCAACTGAACTCTGAATGTTCTTCCCATGTGACTCTGGGGCGATCGACCCCAGAGTGAGCTTGGGAGCCAGGCATGTGGACAAGCTGCTCAATTGTAACCCTTTGGTGCCATAAATGCCCCAGAGTACTTGGTATCATACACAGTGGGCACAGTAGGCCCTCTCTGCACATTCCTTCCTGTCCTCATTCCAGAGAGGGGGAGAACCTAGAAGCTGCCGGTACATTTCTCCCCACCCGCCACATCCCTGCACTCCCAGCCAGCCTCCCTAAGTCCCCACCTTCTCTTTCCTTCTTCCTGCCCTGGGCTTGGCTCAGGGGCACAGCTCCTAGCATGCCCAGATAGACTCCAGACAGCCACATCTCTGAAACCAGCTAACCAGGCAGGGAGCTGGCGGGGACAGATGGCTGGAGGCACTGCCGGGGCATGGGCAGGCGGTCATTACAGCCTTCGTGCAGTTGGCCTGCTTAAAAAATAAAAAGCCCTAAGACTTTTTTCCTCCAACACTCCTTCTTTGGCTGGGTTCCGACTCCATTTTGATCATTTTAATTGTTATTATCTGGATAAAATCTGCTCTCGCACATTCTAATCACACAGGTATAACCTTGCCAGCAGGTGCAACTCCGCCCCATGTAGCAGCCTCTAATTCCAGTGTGATGAGGGGCAGAGGCACCTGGATCATTCCGAGCAGAGGATGGAGCCAAGCTCGCGAGGCCTGGCTGAGGACTTCAACCATGATGCTTCTTTCCAGCTGTGGATTTCCCTCCCTTTTTATGTGTTGGGGAGGCTGCTGGTAGACAAGTTACAATTCCCCGAATGCATTCTTACTGACACATCGAGGCCAAGAGCCTACCGTCAGCATCTGGGTTTTAAGTTGAAAGGGACCATGGAGATCAAGTCCCTTCCTCTTTTAGGTGAGGGACTGAGGCTGGGTATGTTAGCAGCATGAGTCCTGAGTCCCTAGCAAGGCCAGGGTGCTTTGGGGCACCTTTATCCCCTACTTGAATCTCCAATCCATTCAATACTTGGGCCCCCTTACCTTTGCAGACTGTGGTGTCCCCCCAACCCACCAGGCTTCCTAACATCTACCAGGGCCGCCCTTGGGGGTTACCTGCTACATAGCCCAGCTGGCTCCCCAAAGCTACATAATGTGCCCACCTTAGTGGGGCGTGCTGGAGAGGGGCCAGGGTGTCCTGGCGTGTCCTGTGCTTTTCACCATGACATGTTCTGGTTCTATGCTCCTGGCATCTCCAGGTGGACAGGGTGCCAGGTCAGAGGCAGGATGCCCAGGTAGGTTTGAATAGCAGATAAACATTTCACCTTTTAGCAAGTACATTGCGTATCTCCTGCAGGTTTCTGCTGTTGAAAAGCCCAACTCTAACAACCTTGGGTCTGAAGAGAAGTTCCAGTGTAATTGGGTGTCCTGTGTTTGTGTTTATCTAAAAGAGCCCATGGTGGAGCCCGGGAGGAGCATGACATGTCCAGGGATGGAGACTAGAAGCCCCAGTACAACACCCCAGCCACCTCCAGTCCCCTGTGGACACCATGCTCTCAGTGGGCCCCTCTCTGCAGTCTGGATGCACACTCCAGATCAGGAGTGCTAGGGTCCAGCTGCCACCAGATAGGGACATGCCTGGCAGGTGTTCTCGAAGAAGGGCAGATGTGCTGGGCCACCGCTGGGCCCTCCTCTGAGATTTAGACTCTCTGACCCGTATTTCCTCCAGGGCTGCACTGTCGAGAGGCTGGGGTCTGAAGGAGCAGCCCTGAGCATTCTGCTCCAGGGGTGGTACTGGGGCTCAGCTCACATTCTCAGCCATGGGCAAGGCCAGCTTTGAGTTGCTGGCGTGTTTCTTGTGGGACCCTTAAGCTTTTGAGCATCTTCTCCAACAGGAGAAGTGAGCGGCTGGGCCAGTGGTGTTGGACGCCTGTCCCTGTCCTTTCTTGCATGTTCTTGTCGCTCAGCCACATTGGCACACACCTGGATCACTGTATCAGCCTCCTTCTCCATCCATCCCAGAGACAGCTGTCCCATTCTTGTCTTGCTAAATGTCCTCTTTCGTCAAATGCCTCCCCATTCTTAGCGGCCCTCACCAGCATCCTGTTTCCCATTGAGGCAAGACCTCGATTCTGGTTAAGAGTTTCAGAAGTGGCATTTGAGAGTCTGTCACTGGCTGTGTCCTTGTGTCCTCTCTGACCACCTGGACATCCCTGGCCACTGCAAGGAGGCCACATCCTGGAGAGGACTGGGCATGTTTGGGGATGTTTCTGGCTGGCAACTGCCTGCTTTCTCTTTAAGACGCTCCACTTTCCAATCCTTTTTCAGCTCACCTGATTACAGCAAGGACAAAGATGTAATTAGGTGCTAATGGCACTTAGCACCTCTGTAACACCTGCTGGTCTGCAGTGACTCTGCGGGACTGCTCAAAACCAAGCCTGCTCCGCTCCTGCTGTCTGGGGATGAGGCTTGTCGCTAGTTTGTCCTTCTCCTCCTCCAGTCCCAGCCTCCAATGACCAGACCGGCATTCCCACTGCTTCAGGCGCCACCTTAGGAGCAGCATGTGACGGAGTAGATGCCGGGGACTTTCCCATCGTTTCTTTTTTTATCCCTACCCAATGTTGTGGGGCCAGCAACAATGTCCCCACTTTGCAGATTGGAAAACTGAGGCTTATGGAGGAAACAAATTGCCCAAGCCTCACACCACTGGTCGTGATGGAGCAGGATTCAGAGCTATGTGTCTTTCTGACTCCAAGGCCACATTCTTTGTCTGCATTTTTCTGGCTTCTTCTCTCACCCCTGCAAATCTGCTCTTCACCTCAAAGCCCAACCTCCTGAGGGGCCACTGGCATTCCATTCAGTTTCTCCAAATGCTATACACACCTACAGCTCTGCACCCCAGACGAGAACAGAAGAGAAGCCCTTGTCGGTCAAGGTTGTGTGTTGGTTCGTTTGGGTGCGTGCACCCACATGTGCTCATCGCTCCAGGCTGGAGGGGGAATTTCTTGCATCCTGGAACTAAACCATGACGCAGAAGAACAGTCAGCTTGGAGAAGAGCATACTGTAGGCACTAACTAAACAGAAAGAGTGAGTGGGGGGTGCAATGTTTGCATTTTCCTTTCTTGTCCGAACAGATCATTTAGTAACAGCTGAGTCCCTCGACATGACGAGGTCAAGTGTGCGGCAGCGAGGGGTGGACCTGGCTCTGGCCTCGGCTGCTGTGGGCTCCTACCCCTGCCCTGCCACTTGCCGGCTGAGGCCTTGGATGAGTTGCTGCGGGTGCTACAGGTGGCTGGCCCCTCCTGTGAAGTGGCCATCAGAAGAGGGCCCTCTCTCTCAGGGCCCTTGTGGGATTAAAGTGGGTTAATGTGCGTCCAGCACCTGCAGCACGCAGAAAGGGCTCCCTGCATCCCCCTGCTACCATCCAAAGCCCTGTGTGAACCTCTCCCCGGAACTGTGGGACCCTGTCCCTTGGTATAGCAAGATTTTTCAGCCCCAGCGCTACTGCCATTTTGGGCCAGATAATTTCTCTGTGCTGGGGACCGTCCTGTGCATTGCGGGATGTTTCACACCATCCCCGGCTTCTGTCTGCTGATGTCAGTTGCCATGACCCAGAATGCCTCCAGACATTGCCAAATGCCTCCTGGGGGCCAAAGTCACCCCTAATGAGAACAATGACCTACAGCATAGCTTCTCAAACTTGAATGTGTATCAGAGCCATCTGGAAGGCTTATAAAAACACAAACTGCTGGCCGCACCGCCAGAATTTCTGACTCATCAGGTCTGGGGCAGGCCCCAAATGTGCCTTTCTACCAAGTTCCTGGGTGCTGTCACTTCAGCTGCTCCAGGAACCCTGTTTTGAGAACTGCTGGGCGAGTGTGACCGTGGTGGGGTTCAGAGGTGGCAAGGGGAAAAGACGATGAGAAGGCATTTCTTGGATGCCTCCCCAAGGCTGTAAAGAATTACAGACAAACCTGACGATTTTACAGTAAACAAAACCTCAGACTCAAAATGCAGCGAGAAGAGGTTGACGCGGAGCAGCCGCACACTTAGGCAGGGTGATGCTAATTCCGTGAAATTCCGGGAGCCAGATGCGGAGAAGTGGGACTGAGGGTTTGATGAAGACAGGGGGGGCCATTCGTCCAGGGGCCGAGGGCTGGAGTGCTGGGACTCAGACAGCAAAGACGATTTCCAAGGGCACCAAGAGCCAGGAGAGCTCGCTCCTGCACCTGTCAGCTCAGAAGGAGAAAAGTGGCTCTAGAAGTGCTTCAGAGTCCTGTCTCCTGTCTGCGTGAGTCACCGTGCGAGTGACAGAGATAATGAGCAGAGAGATAGGCCTGAGGCCCGCTGCAACCAAGGAGAAATTGGAGACTCTCAGCTGCTACATAGGGTGGTGATGCTGGGGTGAGACCCGGGGAGAGAGGCGCCCCAGGGAGCACCCCGGGTGGTGATGGCAGCAGCAGGGAGGTTGCCAGTTGTGTGTTCTGTCCAGTCTCTGTCCTGGCCTGTCTGGGGACACAGACAGTTCCTGGCTCCCCTTCAGTTATGGGGCTCGTGGACATTCACTGGGATAGGGGTTTATAGGCCAGGAGAAGGGGCAGGCTAGGCCAAGCTTGCCCAAGGGACCTAGCAAATCCAAAGGGACTCCAGGCTTCAGAGTCTGGGGATGGAATTGTAAGAGTGTGGAACGGAGTCTGAGTCTGTATCCAGACTCTTCCACTTTGTAGCTGGACAGGTGGATAGTCTTAGGCAGGTCACTTAATGGAAAATCTCTATACCCTGTGCAGCCACTATGGGCTGGGCACTCCTCTGGGCCCACTGCATGTGGCATTTTATCCCATTCTCACTTTGGAGCTGTGGGAGGCATTTTACATAACCCCACTTGGACAGACAAGGAAACTGAGGTCAGAGTGGCAGCTAGAAAGCAGCAGAGCGGGAGTCCCATCCACACCTGATGCTAAAGAACACATGATGTGTGGTTTCTCCATCTCTGATATGGGATTCCTACTCCCAGCCTCCTTGTAGAGCTGCTGTGAGAATCAGATGGGGTAAGACATATGAGAGGTGCCAGGAGGCCACTGATTGTCATCATAGCAGCTAAACTGCTGAGCCTTCAGGTTTAAAGAGCCAGATGTACTCCACCCCCAACCATCAGGGGAGGCGGTTCAGTCAACCCCGCTGGTCCACCAGGGGTCTGGTTCTGGGAGTTAAGTTCGGGTGGCCCCCCAACAGGTTCCCACCCACTCTACACCATCTGCTGAAGCATCAGAAATTAAATCTCACGGCTGGGTGCGCAGAGATACCACTTTGAGCTCTGTGTGTTTATGGCTTGAGGAGGAGATAAGATTTGATTAAGAAGACCGCTATTAATTTATGGCGAGAACACTGGCGCTAAGGGAGAGGCTGCTTTTAATTAATAGCCAGAAGGAATTTACGCGCACTCGGTCTCAACCAGGGGGTGAGGGGTGGAAGGAGGAGGCGAGCGGAGCCACGTGAGTGATGTGGATGGATTGATCCAGCCGCACTCACCCCTTCCTTTTGGAGAGAGGATAAATAAATAAAAGAACATAGGGAGGAGGGAGGAAGTCCAGGCCAGGAGAATAGCAGGTGGACTGGGAAAGGGGTGGGGGTGAACAGAGAAAGAGAGCTAGCACTTCGTCAAGCGCTTGCTGTATACCAGGCATTAAGCTCAACCCTTTGTAGGGACCACTTCCATCAGCCCTATGCCAGCCCCAGGAAGCAGGTAGAACCTCATTTTGGACGAATAAGACAGATAAACTTGCAGTAAGAAATGCAGAGATCCCCAAAGGTATCCAATGACTTGGGAGTCCCCCACCTGGTCAATCTTAACTTCCACCATCCATTTCTTATCCCAGGACATCCTATATAATACACATGTGTTTAATCTATACATGAGTCTACAGGGATGCATGTGAGTGCAGACATTTAATGTAAACAATATCATTCTATATGTCATTCCGGTCTCATCCTTATTTCAAAGGCATGGAAATTGGGGCTCAGAGAGTTCAACTGACTTTCCCAGGGTCACATAGCTCCTAAGTGGAGTAGCTTCCATTTCCAAAGCCCCTGCCTGGCTCCGGAGCCCCTTCTTATCACTGTCGCCCCCTGCTGGAGAGCGGTGTCCAGGCTGTGGGGGAAGGGCTGCCCAGTGCAGGAGGGGTATAGGTGGCCTGCTAGAGAGGAGGGGGACAGAGGGCTGCGGCCAGGCCAGCATATCCCACCCCCACCCCCCCACCCCCGGCTGTGGAGATCAGAGTTTGCCCTGGGCTGCTCTGATGACTATCTGGCCTCCTCCTTGCTCCTCCCCCACACCAAGCTTCTCACAGTTGTGTATTTTGAGACCTAAAAGAAACCGGAGAGACTCTCTGGTGAGTGCTACTCAGAGTTGGTTCACACTTGAGACCAACTGAATCAGCACAGCTGGGGGCAGGCCCAAGAATTTGTTTCTCCAGGAATCCAGGAGATTCCTGTTCACATTAACTTGAGAAGCACTGACAACATCATTCATTTCACAGATGGGGAAACTGAGGCCACAAAAGAGCCCCTGAGCTGTCCAAAGGCACACGCTGACTGATGATAGAGGAGGGGGCTGGCCTTACATAGGCTCCTGATTCCAGCCCAACGCCCTTGTCACTGAATTCCCCTAGACCCTGCCACCCACAGCAGGAAGTACAAGATGTAAGGGAAAGAATATGCATGCCGAATCAGGCAGATCTGGGTTCAAGTCCTGGCTCTGCCTTCAGCTGTGTGGCCCTGGGCAAGTTACTTAACCTCTCTGAGCTTCAGTTCTTCACATTTCCACCTGCCTTGCTGGGTGGCTGAGCAGTCTGAGTGAGCTAACACTTGTCAGCGTGCCGGGTCACTGTTCTCTGAGCAAGATCAAGGGCCTGAGCAGAGCATGGACCCTCCTTCATCCTCTTCTCCAGCCTTTCATCTTCCATCCGAGACTGGCTTCTAATCAGCAGTGATCACAGAAGAGTAGCCATCAGCATCCATCGCCTATAACAAATCAGTAGGCTTTGACCTCTGAGTTTTCCTCTTCTAAATCAACCTCTCCTCCTCAGCTGTAGAGAGCTGGGGACATGGTGGCAGGAGAGGCAGGGACGCCCCATAGGCTCAGAGTCAGAGGGTAAAACAGGGACGCCCCCACTGGGATGTGGGCTATAATCCTTGCATTTGACAGTTGAGGAAACTGAGGCTCAGTGGAGTCCATGTTCTGCCCAACATTGAACAGCTAGTTGGTGACAGAGCCAGGGGTAGCAGCCCCAGCCCCTGGACCCTCCATCCAAAGTTCATGGCCCCTGGTCTGGTTCCGGTAACCGAAGGTGCTCTGACGACCTGTTGGGGGCTCTCTCCAAAGCCTCATGTGGACTTGAGAGCAGAATTGTGCAGAGTGACATGGCCCTGTCCTCAGAGCCAGCTGTTGCCCTCATTGGGAGAAGAGAGGACAGGTCCTATCCTTGGGCTTCAGAGCACTCAGGTCTGAAAAGTGCCATCAGGATGACCCCACCAAACACTTTTCTACTCAGAGCCCCAGAAAAGAGTAGGCTTCCCATCTTCCTAGCCCTGGCCCACCTTATGGGACTTCCATCCATACCCCATCCTGGAGCTAAGAGAAGGCCTGCAGGGAAGGCTGGGTCCCCAGCAGCCAGCTGTCCATGTTGGCCAATGCACAGGACACAGCAAGGAGGTGTTTTGCTGACTTGGGGTGCCCACTAGGCAGGGAGCTGGAGGCATGCCCTCTCCTGCTCCATCTGACCTCTGGGGAAGACCTGGCCAGCTTTGAGGGCTGCAGCCTTTCTTCCCAAGAACTCTTCTCCCCCAATGCCAAGCCTCCTTACCAATCAGGCCATTCCAGGTAGGCTCTGTGGCCAGTGTCCTGATATTAGAAGTCAAAATCTGCGTGTAGGGGTGGTGCCTGTGGCTCAGTGGGTAGAGCGCTGGCCCCATATACTGAGAAGGCGGGTTCAAACCCAGCCCCGGCTGAACTGCAAAACAAAAAAATAGCCGGGCGTTGTGGCGGGCGCCTATGGTTCCAGCTGCTCGGGAGGCTGAGGCAAGAGAATCGCCTAAGCCCAAGAGTTGGAGGTTGCTGTGAGCTGTGACGCCACTTCACTCCACCGAGGGCCATAGAGTGAGACTCTGTCTCTACAAAAAATCTGCATGTAGATGAGGACCAGTGCTCCGCGGCAGGCAACCCAGGGTGGCGGCTGTGGGCCTGGCCCTACACTGCCTCCTGCTCCCTGCCCACCACCAACATGGTCATGCTGGAGTCCGAGTCACAGACAGAATGGCTAGTGGACAGCTCTCGTCCCTGCGCTGCCCCCAGGCAGGCCCAGGCATGCATGTGTTTGTGAGCAGGGGTGAGGCCTAAGGACCATCGTCACAGCCAGGGCACACTGCATGGGATAGTTCTTCTAACTTGGCTTCTAACAGTCCTTGACGTTTGGGGAGTGGCATCTTGCTAAGTGGGGGACAGTGGTTGAGAGCCCTCTTACCGCTTTGTTTTGGGGGTAGCTGGCCGTGCCTTGGAGAGGGACTGAGATGGACAACAGAGACGCAGGACTGTTCCAGAGGGGAGAATTCCAGTCCCATAGCAGACTCCCCATCCAGCACGCCCCAGCAGCCCAAAGTGCTCCCTCCAGTGGGAGAAAAGCCAGCAGGTATGGTCTGCACACACAAGGCATGTCCTTGGCAGTCACGTCTTCATCCCAGGGGAATTAATTGACTACTGCATGCTCAGATGACAGCACTGGGCAGGAAACCATGGTTTGCTCTCGGGGAGCTTTCAGTCCAGAGGGAGGGAGAGACATTAGATTACAAATTATTTAGTTAGTACAGGGATTGGTGTCCTCAGCCAACTTACAGGATTCTATGAAAATATTGAACAGGGGCCTATAACCTAGATGGAGGGTCTGGGAGGGCTTCCTAAAGGAGACAATATTTAAACTGCCCCCTAAAGGTTGTGTAGGAGTTAGTAGGCAGAGAGGGGAGGAATCGGTTTGCTGGGAGAGGAGACAGCACTTGTAAAGGTCCTGGGGCAGGCAGGAGGGGGCTGGTAGAGGGACCATATCTCAGCCCCAGGAGCTCACAAAGGAGGGCAGAGAGGCAGGCTGATGAGACCGGAGCCCACCTGACCACGCTTCTGCTCGTAGAGGAGAGAGCGCAGTGCTGGGGGATGGAATCTTCTGGAAGGCTCCTGGGTAGACCGATCTAGAGTGTAGATCTGTCTGAAGGGCTGAAGAAGGACACCGAGGAGGGCAGGGATCTCTGTTCTCAGGGGCTGGCTGAGCAAGGGGAGAGGGCGAAGGCCCTGTTCAAGACGCAGGCTGCCCAGGCAGTGCAGGACCTGGCAGGCAGGAGAGCCAGACCCTCCGGGGAAGCCCAGCCCCTTGGTTGCCACACTTTTTCTGATTAGGAGGCTAGGGGGGATTCTGTACTATTAATAGTGACACATAGTAAACATTTTGATAATTGCCACAGCCATAGGCTCTGAGATTCAGCACCAGCTGTTGCCAGCATGAAAAAAACCCACAAAATGCTGGTGCCCACACCCTGCTCCCCTGCCTTGTTCCTTCTTCCCCCCATAGAGCAGATACTGCCCCTGCTCAGCCCAAAGTTGGGTGCTTAGTAATATAGGGGAGGGGTTTTCCTTACCCTAGCCCCATGCCAGCCCCGGGTCACACCCTGGGTGGGGCAGGGACAATCAGGACAGAAACCAGGCTTTAGGACTGGGTGCTGGAGAGGGCTCCTGCACTGACCCCTGAGGGATAGAGTGGGCCATGCAGAGCCCCGTAAATAGGCTGGATCGCCCTCAGGCAGCTCTGGCAATGGCTGTCCTGCCTACTCCCCAAATGACACCATCCCCCACCCCATCCCACTCAGCGGACTCACTACTGTCTGGACAGACCGGAGAAGAGGAGTCTCTTCTTTGAGGTGTCGTCTGGTGAAGGCCCCTTGAAAGGCTGGCACTCTGGGGTGTTGCCTCGGGAGTGAGTGGAAAGGCGGGGGTGGCTGGCCGCTTATCTGGGGAGCACTGACTGATCACCTGCTGTAAGTCTGGAGGGGAGGTCACTGGAGAGGTCACAGGCAGGGCCACAGTTGTGGGTGCCTAGAAGGTGAGGAGAGGAGCAGGGTCCGCAGGCGTGCGGACCCCAGGCCAGAACGAAGGGGCTGTGAGGGATGGGGATGAACCCCAAGCCCTCTCCGGGAGGTTCAAGGAATCCTCGCGAGGGAGCGACTCCTTAGCAGAAGTTCCGGGGGACTCAGCTCTGCCTGGGTTTGGTGTAGGACTGACAGAGAAGGGCCCAGTGTAAAGTCACCCCCTCGGCCCGTGTGTGAGAAGCAGGTGAAAGGCTGGACAGGTGCGGCCTGAGCATTCCGGATATCAAATCCGAAATCCAAAAACGCTCCAGTGAGCCTTTCCTTTAAATGCCATGTTGATGCTCAATAAGTTTGGGATCTTAGAGCATTCCATATTTCATATTTTCAGATTTACGCTGTTTAATTGGTAAATGTATAACACAAGTATTCAAAAATCTGAAAAAATTCCCAAACCTGAAACACCTACAGTCCCCAGCGTTTTGGATAAGGGCTACCCCGCCGAACCAAAATGTCAGGCTTTCTCCTTCCCTGCCAAACTCCTCTGCTCTTACTTGTGTGCTGGCCCTCCAGGGCACTTCACTCACAAAGCACAAGTTCAAAGATAAAAGCATGAAGAAAATCAAAACAGCAGCAGCGAAGCATTTGACCAAGCATGGGTCCTGCTGAGCTGGGGCCCTATGTGACCTCACACATCTCACACCTGTGAAGCCCACCCTGGGCTGAATCAGTGTGAGCCCATGTTCCAGAGAAGCAAGTGGTGACCAAGAAAACTGTCCCTTCAAGGACAGCCCCCAGTAGCTACTGAGAGTACAGTGCAGAGCTGAGGGCTGCACTTAAGATAAGAGGGACTGACTCTGGGGAGTGGGTATAACTGATTTTGGCCTAGACAGCAAACCATGTCCTCAGAGGATCAGTGACAGGAAATGGGGCTTTGCAGTCTGGCAGAGGCTGTATAGTTACAAATTTGTACGTGCCAAGAGGGAGAAGTACAGGGTGAGTGCGAGTGTGTAACGGGAAGGAGAGCCCTCCCTAGGCCACTGGATGGAGATTGCTAGGGTGGCCATAACAGAAATTTATTGTTGTACAATTGCAGAGGCTGGAAGTTCAATATCAAGGTGTTGGTGGGGTTGGTTTCTGCTGAGACCTCTATCTTTGGCCATACAGCCCTCTCTGCCCTGCATCCTCACATGTTGTCCGTCTACACACGTCTATGTCCTAATCTCTTCTTATAAGGACATTGTAGGAATAGGGCCCACCCTAGTGACCTCATTTTACTTAGTGATCTCTGCAAAGACCCTGTCTCCAAACACGACCACATTGCAAGGTCGTGGGGGTCAGGATTGGACACCAGCATCTGGACTTCCAGCCCAGCATAGCTTCCTGGGGGACATGCCCTTTGAGCCCAGATCTAAACAAACTAAAAAAACAGTCAGTGAAGAGGAGTGGGGGGTACAAAGTGAGAGAATGCAGGGATCAGGGCAGGGGCACTGCAGGAGATTCTGGAAAGTGGAGCCCAGTGAGGTTGCAGAGGGCAGCAGGGGCCTGGCAGTATTTGATTGTGAAGAGCTCTTTGTGGGGAGGAGACGGCCCTGGAAGGGCCAAAAGAGGGTGCAGAGGAAGGATATGAGGCTCTCGAATGGGCCAGCGGAGGTGGCCACAGCTCAGGCCAGATCCCTGGTGTGGGGATGGAGAGACATGGAGGTGCCAGAGGAAAGAGCTAGAATTTTCAGGCTCAGGAGGAATTGTTGAGGATGCTGAGGGGCAGGGAGGTGTTGGGGCTGCTCTCAGGTGCCCCTCCCCGAGGAGACCACCCTGGAGAAGAAGCCTGGGAAGGGGATGTAGCAGGGAGCTTGGTTCAGGACATAGTGACTTGGGTGCCACCAGGTCGAGATAAGTGAGGGCGCAGGGTGCAGGCAGGCTGTCACATCCCGGAATAAGGCCTCAAATGGGAGATGGAGTCAGCCTAGACAGTGTCTCGGGTTGGGCCAGCATTAGTGGCCAAGTGCACAAGGTGAGCCCACCTTACCTGTCTGATGTGTTCTGAAGCTCCTCTCCTTACCCTGTTGGCCCGACCCCAATCCCTGCCCCTGGACCTTTAACTGATGTATCCTCTGTCCCAGAGACTCCCGAACCTGCATTCTATCTCCATGAGAAACCCCACCCAGGCCTGACCCACACAACCATGTCCTCATGGTCCCCCAAATAATAACACATGTACGCATTTGCTATTTCATCAAGTCATTAATTGCCTTGACAATCCTATTAGGTAGATATGACGTGTGAGTTTCCTGTAGCTACTATAACAAATTACCACATGTTTGGTGGCTCAGAACAATACAAATGTGTTATCTTCCAGTTTGGGAGATCAAAAGTCCAGGGGCTCCCTGGGCTAGAATTAAGATGTCAGTAGAGCTGGAGGCTCTAGGAGAGAATCCATTTCCTTGCTTTTTCAGTTTCTGGAGGCTGCCTGCCCTTCATCGAGTTTTTCCTATTGCATCTCTTTGCCAGTAACTCTCTCCCACCTCCCTCTTCTGCACTTCAGGACCCTTGTGTTTACACTGGGCCTGCTCCAATAATCCAGGACAATCTTCCTCTTTTAAAGTCATTTGGTTAGCAACCTTAATTCTGTTTTTGCCACCACAACATAACACAGTCACAGATTCTGGGTATCAGGGCATGGACTTCTTTAGGGGCATTATTCTGCAGACCACATATGAACACCATTGCTATTTCACACATGAAGAAACTGAGGCATAAGAAAATCAAGGATTTGCCCAACATCATTGGTGGTCTAACACACACAAACACACACACACTTGTGCACCTCTCAGGTAGGGCTGATTCCAGTACTGGTAAAAATGAAGATACCTTGAAATCCTGGAGAAAACTGACCCATGATAAACAGTCTGACCCACGAAGGGTGGGAACCATGGCCATCCATACCTCCCACGCCAGCTGGGGATCCTCTCCTCCCCCTGCACTTTCAGCCTGTAAAGGGCAGGGGCTGCCCACATGTCCCTATACCCGGCACAATGCCTGGGCTGCGGTAGGTGCCCAGTGTCTGTCTGCTGAGTAAGTAAGAAGATGAATAACAAGATTTGGTCGGGAGAATTTAGTGCCAACAGATCCTATTCAGGAGTTTTGGGGGATAAACGCAACTGGAGACTTTATAGGTCTCTGAAAAGCCCTGAGCTGAGTGACCAGCACTCGTGGGTGCTGAGTGACCAGCCTCTCCCTCTCCTCACTCTGGCTCTGGACCCAGATGCAGCCCCAAGGAAGCACTTTCAGGATAGTCATCCCAAAGCTCTTTGAGGTCTTCAGCTCCACACCCAGCCTGTATCTTATTCCCTAACCAGGACTGTCCCCACTGGGGGCATGATCCTTGGAAGCAAGCACAGGTGGGGCTGGCACAGGACTGGGGAAGCGGGGAGCAGGGCCACCACTGTGCCCTAATGCCTCTCACAGAGTCCTCAGGCCCTGTCATCAGTACCTGTTCTTGGAACTGGGCAGGAGACCCAGGATGCTAGTAGAACAGCATTAGAGTTCCCTGGGGTAGCCGGCCAGAGCAGAGTGAGGCAGTTAAGGCTGAAGGGTTTATGGCAATGGCTGTAAAATTTCACTGTCAGCAACAGCCGAGCAAAGTCCACAGGGTAAGGAAGACCTGTGGGTACTAGCAACCCCCTGGCCGCTCTGGGGGATCTGGGGGAGAGTGTGCTACCCCTGTGACTACAAGAATCCTTATAAAAATGCCAGCTATTTATTTGCAGTACATTAAGTTGCATCTTCTTAGGCCGTGTTGCTATTTGACAGCGGTGAGAATCTGCTCTGACCGCCCTTGGCTTTCTCTCTGTCCCTCACTGAGCCCACTCTCCCTCAACACGTCTCTCCTCTCCCATCCTGTTTTCTGGTTGAAGTGCCCTTCCTGCCCTTGGGACGCCCTTCTGTCCTAGGACAGTTTTCTCATCCTTACGACGCTCTTTCCATTCTTGAAAAACCCACCATCCTGGCTTATCATCTTACGTTTTCCACCCTTACCTTCTCCCAGACATCCTGGGCAGCCCCTTGGGTGTTAGAATTTGGTTGCCTTTTGCTTCTGTTCAGCAGGAACCTCATGGCCCTGCCTTGGTCCTTGGTGCAGAGTTTCTTATCCCACCCTGGGTATGTACCCTGCTGGAGTCCCCCCCACAGCCTTGCACTGGGTGTCTGCACGTGGCAAGAGGCACACACTAGAAACTGGGTTGAGTTTACTCTTCACCGTAATCCCGTCCCCCCAGGAGAATGCGAGCCCCTCGGGAACAGACCCTGCCCCTTCCTGAGAAGCCCAGCCCTCAGCTGCTGCGGACGTCCCTCCCCCAGCCATTGAGCAGCTGCATTGCAATTGTCTGGGTGTGTGCTGTCTCCCACGCTAGGCTGAGCTCCTCGAGCCCAGAGATTGTCTATTCATCTTTAATTCCATAATTACAAAGACAACAATCATATCGCACTTGCCAAGTGCCAGACACAATCCTACATGCTTTACACATATTAACTCGTTTAATCCTTACACCTCCTTGTGAGATAAATGTGATGACTGCCCTGTTCTGCAGATACAGTACAGAATGGCACGGAGAGATTACGTGTTTTGCCCCAGGTTACGTAGCTTGCAAGAGACAGAGCTTCAGTCCTGGGGGTCCGCCTGGGAATCCATGCTCTTGGCTGCATCACTACACTACTTTTCCCGACCTAGCAGGGTGCCTGGCACTCAGCAAGAGTTCTGGAAATACTTGGTGAAAGAATGAATGAATTAATGAAGTGCTGTTTTGGAGCGACTTCTGAGAGCCGTAGACTGTTTGGGGCAGATTTAGACTCTCCGAGGGAGGGACCCAGGAGTTGCTTCCATTACAAGTATCATCAGCTTCCCCCAAGCAGGGGCTCAAGGAAGGTGGATTGTCCGAGCCCCTGAGCCAATCCACCACCAGAACCTGGAGCAGAGAGGACAAGTGCCTTCCCCAAGTCCTAGGTCTGTCTCTGTTAAGGCGCAGGACTTGAACTCTGAGTCTGTCGATATTTCTTCTATGCCCAGATGCCTGCGGGTGTTCCCTTGGGTTTACTCTGGAGAGCTGTATGTGCCCAGGCTCAGGACCTGCCCTCTTGGTTAAGTTGTACTTGGGTCATTGTTAACACAAACATCTGACCTTTTGGCACAAGCTCCGGTGGTAGAAAGTGTTTAGAGGCCCGTGGAGAGGCGGGAGGCAGCTTAGCATTAAACGTTTATGAAGGAAGCTGGGGCAAGATGCTGGGTGCATCTGTCGGTCCAGAAGGGGAGGTGGAGGCCATGCTGCTGTGTGTGGGGTGGGAGGGTCTCTTCTGGATGACAGCTGGGCCTGGTGCTGGGGGCTGGCCTGGAAGGACACACACACACACACACACACACACGCACACGCACGCGTTGCTACTGGGAAAAGGCAAGAGGAAAAACGAAGTTCGTGATCTGGGTGTCCAAGGGGTTGAAAACACAGAAGAGGGAGGGAGAATGCCAGCAGCTAGGTGTGTGCTCACGTGTGCAGGGACCTGGGTGTGCGTGTGCATTTGTGCATGTATATTCATGCACGTACGTGATGTCAGCGCTGATCGAGGTGCTCGCAGCTGAGATCTGACGTACCTCTACAGACAAATTTGCTCCAAAGGGATTGATTGATTAACCAATAATGAATTTTTAAAATATTAATTCATTCATGTGGCACGTGTTTCTGGAGCACCTTCTGTGTACCAGGCACAGTTCTAGGGCTAGGGGGACAGAAGGAAAGCACACAGACACATGATTCTTGCCTTCTCGGAGCTCCCATTCCCAAGTGGGAAGAGAATGGGGAAGCGCGGAGTTACAAGATGGCGTCAAGGAGGGACAAGGCAGGCGGCACCTGTTGCTCACTGGGTAGGGCGCCAGCCCCATATACCGAGGGTGGCAGGTTCAAACCTGGCCACAACCAAACTACAACAAAAAAATAGCTGGGCGTTGTGGCAGGCACCTGTGGGTCCCAGCTACTCAGGAGGCTGAGGCAAGAGAATCGCCTTAGCCCAGGATTTGGAGGTTGCTATGAGCTGTGACACCACAGCACTCTACAGAGGGCAATAAAGTAAGACTCTGTCTCAAAAAAAAAAAGGAGGGACAAGGCCCATGATGGGGTGGGGGTTACATAGGTTGGCCCATGAAGGGGTGGGGGTTACATAGGTTGGCCACTGTGGGAGGTGACATATGACAGTGACCTAGACAAAGGTAGGAAAAGAAGGGGGACCCTGAGAGCAAGGCATCTCAGCTGAAAGAAAAGGACAAGTAGGTGCTGCCCAGATGGAAGAAGCCTGACCGTGAGGACGGGCGCTATGGGAGTGGTCAGTGATGGGAAGGTGTCACGACCCCTTTCTCCAGAAGACGTTAAAGCAAACTGAACATGATCCGCTCGGATCCCTCACTCATTCATTCATCAGGTTTGCCTCCACGGGCCCCCGTGTGCCCAGCACTGGGCTCATCCGGAGATAAAGAGACAAATAAAAAGGCACCGTCTCTGTCCCTGCGGAGCTCAGAGAACAGCCGGGAAAGCAGACAATAAGCAAATAATCACACAAATAAAAATGTAATTGGAAAATGGGGTTCTCACTGAGAAGGAGCACTGGGTGATAAGAGCAAGGAAGGCAGAGAGGCAGGGAGGGCCCGGGAGTGGGGGCACCGTCAGGATGCAGAGGAGGGTGGGAGCGGGCAGGAGAGCTGCTGACACAGAAAGCCCAGGTGTGCCCCGGTTACTGTCCCCTGGCACCCACCTGCCTCAGCCCTCGTGGCCAGTAAGGGACAGGACAGGGTGGGAGAGAGTGAGCAGAAAGGCCTGGGGGCCCCACGTTCACCCCATTTGGATGGGGGCACCTGCCCCAGCCCTGTGGTATCTATTGGGCCCTGAATAGAATTTTGTAGAGACCAGGGGAAAATCCTTGGGAAAGCTCTCCTGTGCAGGAGACAGAACACTGGGTCACACACCGGAGGTCTTGGCCGTTGTGGTCAGAGGGCAGTTGGGTTGGTCTGGCCCGCCTCTGGGTCCTCGCTGGCCGGGAAACACCCTAGGGATGAGAGAGCCACTGTGGCAGGTAAGAGGTAAGACCTGGGCAGTCAAAGAGGGCAGGAGAGGGCAGGGTGCTGGCCAGGCCCCAACCCAGCTCACCTTTCCTGGAAGGCAGCCTGGGCAGGAAGTGGCATTTCCAGTAAGGAGGCGTAGCCCCCACTCAGCACACCCCCACTCAAGGAGTGCTCCTCAGTGGCCCTAATGAGTGCTGTGGAGAGCTGTTTACGGTTAAGTGAGCTGTAATGGCTTTCTGCGGTCATTAGGCGCAGGCTGCTGGGAGAGCCTGAGGGGCCGCGGGGCTGGGTTCCCACATGCTTCCCCAGGGACCTCAGTCAGTCAATGAGCCTGGGATGGGCCTAGGTGGGCCTCTGGGGACCACACGGGGCTCATAGTCACCTTTGACCCCATGCTGCATGCTGGGGTGCAATAAGGAGCTCTTAGAAGCAGGAATCCTAGAGGGGACAGGGAAATTGTGGGGTTCTGCCACGTCCCTGGAGGCCTGGCCGCAACCTAGTCGGGAGCCCTTTAGGGCTAAGTTCAGTTCAGTCCAGAGGTGGGAGGAACACAGGAGTGAGGAGAACAGCATTAGAGACAGACCTGGCTGTGCTATCAGTTCTGTCACAGGCAGGGACGTTGTCTCTCTGAACCTCAGTCTCCCCACCTGTGAAATGGAGCTACAATAGCACAGTGTGGGATGGTTATGAGGACGCCATGAGGCAATCTATGTTAAAGTGCCTGGCATGCAGTGAGTGCTCCGTGAAGGGTAGCTGTTAGGTCATCACTATCATTGTCACCAGCATAAGAAGGGTTCTCAGTGCGTCTCACTTTGGCTAATTCAATAGCAAGTCCCAAAGCTGCACCACCCACTCACCTGCCAGCAGTGAGAGCCCGCCTCTTGTACCTCTGTATGCATTTGGAGACTAGCTAAGCAGCTACTCTGTGCTGGAATTTGGGGAAATAGAGGCCAGAGCTCATAGTCTCATACGGTTTCTGGGCTGGAAGCAGGGGTGGTTGGAGCTATGTCCTGAGGCCAGGCTATGGTTTTGGAGACAGGAGTGTGAGTGGCGGGGCAAGAAGTGGCAAGCCCGGGCCGCTGGTGCCATCATCCTGTGTCTGCCTGGCTGGTGTCTTCCCTCACTGTCTCCCCAAGATTGCAGGGAACTTCTTAGGGGTCCTGGGAGAGTAATGGAAGCTGATGCCCTGCTCTCCTCCAGGCTGGAGGAGTTAGGGTTCTGAGGTCTTCCTGCTCATCCTTCACTGAGAGTAAGTGTCCTGAGTCCAGGGCTGCGGCCTCCCATAACTCAGCCCTTGCTCTGCAGAGGCTCCTGGGAAGCTTTTATCACCCCCATATCTTCTATGGCTGAGAAAGGGAGACAGCTGTGCGCCTTCTAGAAATCTGGGAAAAGACAAGGGATGGAGAGTTACAAGCTTACAGACCAGGGCCAGGAGCTCTGTTCTAAGGGCCTTGATGGAGTGTTCTAACCATTCCTCTACTGGTGTAAACAGGAGTGACTCCATTTTTTTCTCTGGTTTGGTATTTTCCAGACTACAGCATAGTGTACAATAGTGGTTTCCAATCCACATCACATCTTAATTCACATAGAGGTGCTTTTTTAAAAAAAACCCATTTCCTCATTAGTATCGTGGTGAGAAAAAAAAAATAAAACACAATGTCTGGACTCAAGCCCTGCTCATTCTGATTTAATTACTCTGGGTTGGGGATTATTTTTGAAAGCCCCACTATTCACCTTGTGATTTCACCATGAGACTAGTGTTAATAGATACTAATACAAAGGCAAGAAAATGGGTTTGGGGGTTAGGCTTCCAACCCCACCTCCACCAGTTACTACAACCTGTATGACCTTAGGTGAGTTACTTAATATCTCTGAGCCTTAGTAAGCTTCTGTCCAGGTTTTACTTTTGTAAAAAAAAAATTCATTAATAAAGCAATAAGCAAGATAAATTAGAGACAAAAGTTCCTGGTTCTTACAGAGGTTATGGTGGGCACAGATTAAGAAAATATATGCAGAGGTGCTTAGCACCTACTAGGTGCTTTTTTAGTTTTCACTCATGAGTAATTTTTAGGGAGATGACAGTAATATTGTCATGTAATATATCACAAAAGTTACAGAAAGTCCTCAGAGAAGTTGGTCCTACTGTCCAGTGGTTTATAAGATAAAGGATGATGATCTCTCCATTGGCAGGTCTTTTGGGTCAATGACTCTTTACTCTTTGTATTGATCCTGCCTGATGTTGAATCTTTGGTTTGTCTTTCTCCAAATTTGGGGAAGTTTTAGCCTTTATTCCTTCAACTGCTCATTATGCCCTTATTCATTCTCTTGCCTATTCCTAGGAATCCATTTACAACATGTTAGGCCTCTTTACATATAGTCCCTGAGACTCTGGTTTGGTTTTTTGCATTTGACTTTTAAGTCTTCTTTTCTATCTTTTCTTCAGTTTGGATGTTTTCTCTTGATTTGTCTTCACATTCACTGACTCTTCTCTTTAATCTGCTATTAAGTCTATCCAGGGAATGTTTGATTTCAGACATTGTAGTCAGATCTAGCAATTTTTTGTTTTAATAATTTTATTAAATCATAATTGTGTACATTGGTGCAATCATAGGGCAGAATGTGCTTCATATACAATCAGAAATATTTTGATCGTACTGTGAGAGATAGCCCTCATAGCATTTTCTTAATCACTATATAAAGACA